>JAPYZA010001330.1:0-21481 GCA_030522685.1 Eupelmus azureus | reverse complement strand
AGATTCACCCAAATCAAATTTTGCGATCGAAGAATCAAATTAATAAATAATTTAAAAATAATTCTAATGTCGAATTAAAGTTGAACAACATATGAGGCTTTCAGGACTACTATTTATATGAATTTATAATAAATTAGAGAGTATTTTTGATACGATTAAGTTATGGTCGAAATCAAGACCTTCTGATTAAAAAAAAATCAAAAAATTCGCAATTGTGAAACTTTACAATGTGTCAATGGAAGAAGGCTTATAAATAAACTTTTTTTTTCATTCTAAAAAATAAACAACAAAATACACCAATAAATTTTAAAAAATGTATAGCTAAATAAATATGAAAATTTAAAATACAATGGATTCAAAATTTTTCGTTCTATTCCTTTGACCTTTAAAAAAATGGAAAAAAATACAATATTTACGGATACTTACCTATAAGACAGATTAATTGTTGACTTGTGAAAAATAAATTCGCGAAAGTTAAAAATTGCACTCTTGATTTTAAAAGTTTATTTATGTTTAAGTATCTATGTATAAAACAGACTCAAATGGAGTAAAAGTAAAATTGCAAACAGTAGTGCGCAGTTTGCGAATAATAATTTTGAGGACGGCGCGTCACCATCTTTTTACATTACATTCAATTTACGGCTGCTTCTATGTCGAGCATAAACAGACCTTTTATATTAAATTACGTCCATTTTGCCTTTTCGTGCAAGAAATACGAAGTGTAATTATGGAAGAGAAACAATCTCTTTTTTATATAGACTTTTTTTAAAATTAAAATGTATATTAAATAATGTAAAAAAAATAGACAAATTGAACTACTACTATAAGCTTTAATAAACCACATTTTTTCTCAGCCTGCAAACATCAATAAACCGGATAACAATTTAAAATAACAAAAGTGTTGAAAGTCACCTTTGATTCATATTATCTTATTCAGTTATATTAACAAACCACCTCAAAATTAAAACCTGATTCACGCACTAAATTCCCGCACCCCACCAAACATATACTCCCCCCTCTCAAAAAAACCCTCCAAAACACACCTACGCATAACACAACGTCTCACATTTCCCATCCCGAATTCGGCCGCTTCCTCTTCCTCTCAAAACTGCATCCGCGCGGAAAATATGCAACTAAAGCAAAATGCAGCCACTTCTCCGTTCGTTGACACCAGCACTGGCTCGGCGCCCGCCACGCCAAACTTAGATTGCGCGCCTCGTAATCTCGAGAGATGACGAGCTGGTTATAATATAAACGCGCGATTAGCTGGCGCGCGAATTTATATAGTAGGCGTTTTTCCGGAAGATTCTTTCCTAGGCACGCGCGGAAAAGCGTCAGCGTTTATTTTGGCGCGCGAGGACGGCCTTTTGAAATACGCGCGCTTTTTCGTATTTTCGCGCGCGAGCTTTGGGTGGATTGTTTGTGTTTTCTTTTTTAAGTTTATGATGGTTTAATTGTGGAGATTATTGTTTTGCTGATTGGGATATTGTTGGGTGGACGATTGAAAAATAGAGGCTGGTGAAGCTTTTTTGGAGCAATTAAGAAGTCGTTAACGGATATTTCTAGAACGTTGTATTTTTGAGTTGGTGATTGGGCGTTCTGAGAAATATACTAATTAGACAGTTCCCAATTAGCAATTATAATGACTTAAATTGCAAGAATTATTTATTACTGATGATTAAATTTATAAAATTTTATTGGTCTTGATAAATACTAAATTTAATTAATTAATATTTTCTGTTTAGAGCAATTAAAGAACTAAATTTATCAAAACATAAATTGCAAAGGTTACTCTAAAGACAAATATTATTCAATCAAGTCAGATTTAAAAATAATTTAACTATGGTGCACAGGGAACAGAAATAACGTGAGAACACAACAATTAAATTGAAAACTAACTTTTATTTAAATGAAAAAAAAGGTGAAAGTATTGAACACTAATGAAATGGTTGGCTTATGGACTACAATCGCTAAACTTGTACATTTAACAGCTTGTTATGAACTCTCAACTTATTGTTTTCGATGTCTACAATAAATGGCAAAGTTACATATCACAAACATTAAAAACGCGTGTTTTTAAAAAACGTAATGACAAAGTTTAACATATCTTAAGATGATACGTATAATGGTTGTTTAACAGTCTGATAAATCGGCGTGTTCACAACGGTGGCTCAGAATTGAACGCTCAGCATCTCATTCCCACGCGCAGACACACCCTTCACGCACGCTATTTCGAAGCATACTTTGTATACTATGTTCTGATATATATATTTATCTAACATTGAAAGCCAACTGTTTTTGAGAATGACTCGCTCATAACAAGCACGATCACAAAAATACGTTTGTTCTCTCATCTCATTGGAACATTAGTGTCTCGACGTGAGCTTTAACCCTTTAGAATTCTAAAAAAAAAATTATAAACTAAAATTCAGAACTTTGATCACATGAAACGAATTGGTACCGAAATTTATAAAAAAATTAGCAAACGTAAAACTTAAGAGAGCAATAAAAGCTGATTTAAAAGGGCAAAGCCACGCGCTTGACTATCATCCATCTCTCACTCACCCCGCATTCACGAATACAAAAAAAAGAGAAAGGTAATACATATCGCAAAACACTTCGCAAAATCGAAAAACCGGCCCTCTCCCCTTAAACATTCTTAACGGCCGGAGCCGCGCTATGCTGGATGGGAATGATCTTCTCGCCGGGCGCGGGCAGGGCCAGCGTCGGTGCTGTGATGGTCAGTACGCCGTCAGAGGACAGGCTGCTCTGCACGTTACCAATGTCATGACCTTCCGGGAGGACATAACGGCGGACGAAGTGTCTGGATACGAAGCCGTGCTCGTCCTTCTTCTCCTCGTGTTTACCCTCGACGATGATGGAGTTGTCGACGGTTTTCACGGTGATCTCGTTGGGCGCGAACTGCTGCACGTCGACGATCACCTGGAACTTGTCCTTGTCGTGCTGGATCTTGCTCTGGCCGCTGGTTTGTTCGAGGAGGTTGCGCCAGGGGCGGAAGTAGCCGCGGCTCGAGGGTACGGCCAGGGTGTTGAGGAGGTCGTCGCGGGTCAGGCCGAGCCCGAAGTGCTGGTCCAGGAGGCGGCTGGGGCGGTCGAAGTCGTCCCACCAGTCACGGAACAGTGTTGGGATCATTGCCATTGTTGTTGTTTTTTTGTGGTAAGAGGTAGCGTTGAGAGGTTGCTTTGTAAAAGCTTATTCCTGAAAAATTAAAGTTATTGTTAGTTGAGGTGTTGAGAGAAGAATTTTGTGTTTTGGAGCAAACGTTTATAAATTTTTTATTTTGAATGTAAAATTTAAAAATTTTTAACTAAATCTATATAAAAATTAACGTAAGTATAACAATGAGCCAGCGTTGGATATCTACTTTCAATATTAATAAAAAATCTTGACGTTGTTATAATGAAAAATATTTTTAAAAAATAGTTTGTAGTAAAATTTTCGGTTGCAGTAAATTATACATTCGATAACGAACACGACTAATTGACTACAGTACGGGGCACTGACAAACGTTTAGCAACGTTTTGATTATTTAATAAATGAAAATAAAAACAATATCGATCCGAAAACAAAAGACAGCTACAAAATTTATTTAATTAAACACGAGAAAATTTCGTAGAAGCAAAGGCCACATACGTATTTGCTACAGACGGATATTACTATAAGAATTTTAAATAAAATTTGAAAAACCGAAATAATCACTATTTAAAATTATTAAAAATATGTTCCCAACAAAGCACGAAATTCAACAACATAAGCTCTCATCACGAAACCGATTAAACCGCGCTACGTCGATAAACGTCAGCCGGCACTCCCCCAACGTCGTAATAATCAAAAAATAACATTTCGCAAAACCTCGCACTACAATCACGAATAAACCCCCTAAACAATCCCCATACTTTCCTCGCGGAGCACAAAACTTTTAACCAACAACCATCTACAAAACGTCGACAAACGTAAACGTGTATACTTCAACGTCAATCCGTTAAAATAAAAAAAATCACTCCCGCCGCGCCTCAACCCAGCTCCAAAAAATCCTCCAGCACCAACAATAAATCCAACACTGACTCCAAAAAGAATCCAGAAAACAACCAAATACTAAATCTCCAGGACACTCACGTTATCGTATCGACGCTCGATTCGAAACTGACTGTCGCTCGGCGCGCGCCGGCCGGCTTTATACTCTCACCGCGGCGGCGCCCTACTCCTTTCGAGACGTTTCTGGCGCGTATACATCCAGTCCTCGGTCTAGCTGCGACGCTGCGAACGCACTTGGTGCGTTTCAGCCGGTTGGAGATGTGTATATGTCGAGTGTATACTGAGGGGAGCCTCCCGAATTATCTCGGCTGTTCGCGAATGCGTTTGTGTGCGCGGTTCTTTTATCAGACGGGAGAGGCGCATTTTCGCTTTCTCGGCTTAGCAACACGGCTGCGCTTTGCTTTTCGAGTTGTTCTTTTTTTTGGGAGTTGTGGATGTGTGGTTTTTGGAGAGAGAAGGAATGTGCGCAGGGAAGCGGGATGGGTTTTTAAACGCGTTTTGTTTGAGATGGATTTATATGGAGGGTTTGGGATGGTTCGAGAAGGTTGGGGAAATTTGTGATTAAAGTGGGGTGTTTTTGTTTGGTTATTGTATGGCGGGATTTAATAAGCTAGAAATGTGTCAGTGAGGGGTACTGTATTATGTGAGAAACCGTTACGCTGCGGTTGAGTTGCATTTGTACTTGAATGTAGACTGAGATGATTTTAAGCGATAAATTATTGGGATTGTCGAGTACTTTAATTGTGTTATAGTCAGAAAATTTTGTCTTAATGTACGCTAAATTAAATCTTTTGTATTTTCTGAAACAACGATTTATTTCAGGGTTAAATTGCAACTTTCTTTGTATTTAAATATCGGAGACAGTAGAATGATGCATATCTGTTATTGTAATTGACTGTAAAATGTAAGTCATTGATTTTATTAACATAGGTTACAGTTTATGCAAAATAAATCTAAAATAAACGTTTTGTAAAACAATTGATCACTACATTCGCAAAATATTAGATTCAGTCTTAAAAAACATAAATATCATATTATAGAATAAAATTTAATATAATTAAATTATTTTTAACTATAAACTTATAGCTAATGTTTAATTAGTGTTTTTATTTTCGTTTTTACGTCATATTAAAAACTAATGATTAATTTTTATATTATCATGTTATATGAATAAAAAAACCATTATTATACCATAGTTACATTATATTATTTTAACATGAGTTATAAGATATTTTTGCTACTAAAAACGTAAACAAATTACTCGATAAACATAAAAATAGAATTGAAAACATGATGCACAAAATTTCACGCGACATTAGACATTCACCAAAAAAAAACTACTCTTTGACGCACACAACAAGTACCTCCCAGCATATCTATCATCAACCCAAAAAAATACAATCTCAAGATCCCTGCTAGATTCGCCAAAATAGGCGAACCCAAACGGCACATTTCAAAAAGGCCGCTTCCCATTATAAACAAGCGAATCAGCGCTTACATAACCCACAGCGCAAAGGCAACCTCTAGAATTTTCGACTTTTTGCCAAAGCCTTTAAAAAAAAAAATTAACGCCAAGAACATACAGCCACCGGCTCGCGAGTCCCGCGCCAGCTGATGTCGGATGAATCAGCTGAGCTCGATTTGGAAAAACTAGCGCACGCGCGCGTAGGTGGGAAAACGCTCGGAAAAACGCCGGCCGGCGCGAGTTGGCTCGCTCATACGTATACACAGAATCTCAAGGACGAACGGCGAAGTAGGTATATATTGTTGAGAGGTGTGTGAGTAGCTCGATCTTAGGAGGTCATACTTTTTTAGGGGATCATTTCTAGGGCGGCGTCGTCCCGACGTTTTATCGACGTTTCGAGTTTGTTCGTGGCTGGTCTTGAGATTGACGGTTGGAGAGAGATGGTTCTGGCATCAGATTGTTGAAAATTTTATTTTTGCGATTATCTGCATTGATATTGTTGGCGGTTACGCGGGAGTTTATAGCTTTTTATTTGTGAAATTGAGCGCGAGATAAAAAAAATGTTGTTTTTCTCTGCCGATGATTCTGTGTATACTTTATTCTTTATTGACTTGGTTCTTTTTAAGATAGATTTTATTTTGTTTTCTTTTTTTATTATTTGGGCTTGAGAATGCGTTAAATGTAGGTGCGTTTTAGATAAATAAATCTTAATGAAGATTTAATCTATTAAATGAATTACATTAGATATTTACCAGATCATTCTAGAATCTTTTAGAAATTTCTGCAGGTAGTAGAATATTCGAGATTTTTGCAGAATAGTGTTTTTATGAATTTATTGATTTTTATTCTAAAATCAGAGACGTAATAAAACTTTTGTTTTTCTAAATCATTGTACAACGGCTTTTCTCAATTCAGATATTTTTAAGATAAATTTTATTTTCTTTGTTTATTTTACTATTATATTAACGTATGTTAAATGTAAGTGGATATATATAATAATAGGAATCTTTAGAAATGTACATACAGTAATGTACATATAGTAATATACATTTTCCACGACTTTCTAGAACATTCCAGTTAATTCTAAATACAAAATATTCTAGATTGTTACAGAACTCTTTTAAATAATTATTTCCTGATCAATTGCCAGAAAATTCTGAAACTCATGATTGAAATATAAAATGAAATACACTTTGCATCCTTATTCTAACCAGTGCCTCAATTATTACCTAATTCAACATTTGCTTATGTATCAAAATGTCTATGGCAAGTTGAAAAATTTATTAAGTTTTAATTTACAAATTATTACATTTTATTTTTATTTATTTAATATAGTGAAGTTTAATAATATAGATGTAGTAAAACAAAAGTATAATTGAAAAGAAAACGAATTTCAAATTAATTATAAATATTTCAATAAAAATGCCCATACTTTCGTATTCTCACTGACAATTAATATTTGCACTTTTCTTTATCTGTACCAACTACAAAGTTTCATTCAATTTGGCCTTAAAAATCGTATTTGTTATCTCTGACTAATTATAACTTTGAAATACATGCATTTTTCTGAAATTAATCACTTTTATCGCAGTGTGCGATTTGAGTTTATATTTAAGCATTTCTTAAACATTTTTACTTAATTTTGTTTTGATATTAAAAATTTGATTAATATTAAATAAATATAATTCATATATTATAAAAATTGGTAATACTTTTTGAATAAAAATATTTGTATGCTATGAATGGTAAGTTTTTAAACATCCACTTTGAAATGAATCTCTTTGTTGAAAAGTTTTTTGCACATATAAGCATAATAATCACCGATTTAAAATTCACGTGGCTCTTTTGATTCTATCCATTTCATAGCTATGAGAATGTGGTTATGGAGTGGTTGACTTTTCTTGATCTGTCAGATCTTATGTAAAGAAACATATACACTGTTGAATATTTTTAAATTAAATTCAATAAACGTGTACTGGTCTCAAAATTTACGTAACGTATTTTAAACGAAATAGTGCACGTTGCATTAAATGTAAAGCAAAATTAAATTTAACATTAAAAATTTCAAAACAAAAAATTTGAACAAAATTCGACAAAATTGATTTTAATTAACTTTTGTTCAGTTATAAAATTTTAATGGAATTATTTTAAAAGTATACATTAACTTAAATACAATTTAATTAAAATTAATGTAAATATGCTTGTTTTTTTAATACATGTTTAGAAAATTTACCATCCAACAGACATTAAATTTAATAAACAGTACCTATATATATAAATTTAAAATATTAAATAGTATTATTATTAAAAAAATGTCTAGTGTCAATTGCATTCTTTTCTTATTCACTTGAATTAATTTTATAAAATAAAATAAATAATTGTAAAATGTATACTTTACTATGCACGTTATAGAAAGTAAATTATGAAATGGAGAACATGTTTTCAATTAATTTTATTATAATTATTCTCTATTTTTAACAGTTTAAAAATGAACAATTAAAAACAGTAGATAAATAATTTTAACAAATACTTGTCTTTACCTTCAAAAAACTTATATACATGTCGTAATCAGACTGTGAGCTAGACAATCAAGATAATTAGGTACATACATGCAAGGTAATTAATGTTTCAATCAATAAAGAAGAGCACGAAACTTATAAACTTCATGTAGAAAATAATAACTAAAAATAGAATATCATACACACGTAATATCTACTCTGAAAGGTTAAAAGTGACTTTTATTTTCAAACTCCCACGTTTTAGCGAATATTTTGAACAAGACATTCTATTTTTGTAATTCGACTGCTACAGGTAGAAACCAGAGTCAAAATAAGCAGCTTACACATGTATCAAAAAATAAATGTTGTTTTATTCTTAAACATCAAAATATATGTATATTTTCATAACAATTCTTTTTCTTCTATACGTAAGTAATGAGATTATCAACTTTCTAAAGCCAAATTTTATAAATATTATTCAAAAAGAATTATTTTTAGGAATTGCAAAATTTAATATTACCCAAATTTCGCGATAAAAACATGCATAAACACAAAAAACATAAAAATCCTTCTCATCAACATCAGACAAGCAAAACTAAAAATCTACATTCGCCTTTTTGCGCCGTTCAGACCCACACATATATACATACATTCACTCCGGTCGTTCCAAAGACGAACGTAAAAAGTAATTTAAATTCGCGCATGTATAAATCCGTCTTTGAATAACGTCAAGAGCAAATCAAGAATTTCGCGACTACCGAGCCACTCCTCGCATTCTCCAGACAATGTTTGCTCTCGTATCAATAAAGAGCTGATTGCCGCGTCCCTCCGAATCTATATTTACGCATTCTGCCCGCTGCGTGTGAATTTATCAGTTTTTGGATCTTACGAAGTCGAGAGAAATAATTTTGATTGACAATTTAACAGTAAACAACGGCGATATGTATAAATATGTTTATGCTCTTTAATTGGCCGGGCGATATTGATGCATTTAGTTAATTATTTATAGAACGGAAGATACATTGTCGATACGTGCGAAATGTTTTAAATTACGGACAGTGCAGGCAGTATTGGACCGGCTGTTTTAGTTTTACGCGTTGCCCGAATGTGAAAATAGATCGGCGCACTCAGAAAGAAGGCTCTTTAAATTTAAATTTGAACGCTGGCTATGCTAGTGACATCTGGCGGGATTTGCCTGAAGCTGTGGGCGCGCAAAAGAGCGCTTTTATCGACTGGTGTGGAATGCAGCTTTCTTAAGATAACTGCTTAATTGACGATTTAATATATTTGAAGGTGCACTTGAAATCGGAGAGCTGTTGAAATCTAACATTTTGCTAATTCGTTTAAGCATTTAAATAATAATATAATCATAATTTAAAATATATTCTTTCTTTATCTGACAACTATGGTAAAATGTACGTGATTCCTTAAAAGCTCGGTAACAGCTGATGATCAGAATCAAACTTTTCTTCTGTTTCGGTTTTTATTCTTTATTTCTTGTAAGTCATAAAAAATTGTATTTTAAAATAAAAAGAATAATAATTTGTCAAATCATATTCTATTTAATTGTTCTATTATTTAATTCTGGTTTATCTATCTTGTTATCTATCATTATATATCTGCGGCTTGTCGACTTAACTAGAGTTAAGATCATTTTTAGTGACTTTGTGAAGTTAACGATTTTATATTGAAACGTATAGCCTAGTTTAGAAAAATCAAGTTAAATGTAGATAAGAGCATATAAAAGCAATGAAATAGTAGATTACGCAACAAGGGCGAGAACGAATTGGCTAGTCCATATCAATAGCACGATAGCTATCCACCCTCGCCTTCGGCTCGGGTGTAAATTTACGCGCGCTATATGGACTAGTCAATTCTTTCCCTCGCCCTTGTTGCGTAATCTACTATTCATTAGATTACAATGAATTTAATGGAAATGTTTCATAAGTACTTGTCCAAATAAGAACTTGCACATTTAGAGCCTACATAATATCACTATTAAATTATAAATTTTCGGTAACTCTATGAATTTTATATAAAAGAGAGGCCCTCAAGCTGCCCAATCTCGTTATTTACTCGATTTAGAAAAAATGGACTTAAGTAGTTATCTTGAGATGTTAAAGATTCAATTCCCAGCTAGGTGAAATGCGGAAGCTTTTGGAGCTGAAGAGATAAACAAATATGTTTTGTAAGTAAAGATCAAGTGATTTAGCGGTCGATGTAAATTAACGTATTAAGTACTGTTTAGATTTGTCTTTCTTAACATGTTATTTTTATTTTAGTGGTTCGTTAATTGAAAAATAATAAATGCATTTAAAGCAAGTAAAAACATCTTCGCTAAAAGAAATATACTATCACCGATTAAAAGAATTTCAAAAACGTTTAAAAAAGTATTTATTCATATTATTATGGAGTGCGAAACCGAACTAACCGTATTAAAAATCCGATTTTAATCGGCTTTAATATTTTATCAGAAGGGACTAAATGTAGATATTAATATATCAAATGAAATGAATATAGTTTAGAACATTTTGAAATCCTTGAATTTTATTAAATGATTATTTTATTTGATCCTATTGAAGCATTTTAAAAATGTATTACAAATTTTTATCTTGCCAGTATAGGTATCTAATTATAGCAAGTTTTTAATTGTTTTTCCCTTTATTGATCAGTTTTTAATAATTATTTTTTAAATAGCAGCGACACATTTTCTAATAAATGAATGTAGTCCTGAAAGATTAACAAAAAATTTTAATTATAACTTATTAATTAATATAAACCATAAGGAGCTTTCAAAAGTTCTTTAACAAGCCAACTTTATCAAACGAACAATCAGTCCAACCTGTGACACCTGAAAAATCTCCAAACCCATCATCAGAGGAACTAAAAGCCCAAATAAACTTCATTTCAAACTAACCAGCAAAAGAAAATAAAAATGTGATTATTATTTTTCCAATAATTTCCCAGCGAACCGACCTCATTTTCCTCAACATATTGTCAACCTTAATTGCGCGTCAGTCAATGGTTTTTCCTCATTAGCGAGCAGCGCCGCAGCCGCGCGTGTATTCAAGCACGCAGGTAAATAATAAAACGCGCGCAAATAAAATAGTTACAGGTGTTATTAATGGTTCCGCGAGTAAAACGCCGCGCGCGCGAGCTCGAATTTATTTTTAACATCGAGAGCGCGCGAGCTTCCACTTGTCCTTAAAAACGCGCCAAGCAACTTTATTTACCATTGCATAAAAAAACGTAAAAAAAGCATATACATACGCATTTTGCAAAGGTAAATCTGCAGTTCCAAGCGATGAAAGCGCTCACGTATTCAAGCCGCAAGCAGCCGTGGATGCTTAATTAAAAGCGACCTTTCAATTACCCCAATCGCCGAAATTAATCAGCCATCCCAGATACCATCTTCCTCGGTAGGCGCAATTAACCGAAAAAAGCGAACAATCACTTGACGCTCTGCAAGCTCCAAAAATCAATAATCTAATTAACGGGCCACAAAGAGCCGAAAGCGCTCCGGCTGATTTGCTCATACATACACATCGCGGCGCGCAATTCAATAGAGCGCGTAAATTGAACGATCCTCTCACCTGCGTAAAATCCAGCGAGAGAGAAGCCAACGGGCCCTCCGATCGATCTACACGAACACACTGGGGGGAGGTAAATTATAAAGGATCAACGAATAGTGTCAAGGTCGCACACCTTCGGCGTATTCGCACGCACACATTTGCAGAAAAAGCAGCGCAGTAAGGTACATACACAGAGTTAGAGAGATCGGCCTGGGGGTGTATGAAATTCGCGTGCGCGAAGCTTTCGATGACGTAGGTTGGGAGATGCGCGCTGGGTTTAAGAAGCGTGCAAGCTCTATAGTTTGCATGGCTTGTTCTCTGTGTGTGTTAATTTATATACACGGTTGGGCGCTGATGTGGGTTCTGATCTATATAAATAGGCAACAGATGAGTATGAAGAACCATAAGGTCTGTTCGGAGTGCCGAGCGAATCTTGGAAGTTGAGGCTGGGAGATGTTTCGAGCCGCGGTGTTGGGTGGGTTTATTGCTGAAACTTTTGTTTGGCTCTGGGGGTGCAGTGGATAGTGTTTGCTGCGGGTACACATACGGGTTCAGCTGAATTTCAACAAGCGCGAACACACCTGTTAGTTTTGAGAAGCCAGGCGAGTATTTTCGTTTGAAAGGGGAATTATCGTTATAATGAAAAGGTAATCTAGCGCCGGCGCGCTTGGATAAATTGGGTTTTGCAATTTTCAAGCTGGGAGGCGAATCGCTGAAATTTTAAAGCGCTTGCGCTCGGAAAAGTTTTACAATTTTACGAGAACGGCTGTTTGCTCGATTCCACCGTATTGTTTATAGAGCGCTAAAATTGAAAAATTCACTGTGGGTATAGTTGGTGCGTGACGAGAACGTTTTCACGTTCGCATAGAGGCGAGGGAGATTATACTTTGTACACGTTATTGCTATAACATTCTGTTTGCAGTTTAGAGTGCAATGTTTTTTAATATATTGAACTGCGTTGATGGAAAATTGGTCAGAGCAAACAGGCAACTTATATGAAGGTATCAATATGTACAATCGGCTACCAAATCAATTATTTGAACTGCAAGTCATGAAAATAATAGTCTAATACATTTTATGTTATGTTTATGTTATATTTTATGTCAAAGACTCAAAAAATACGTATACTATTTTATATAAATTGCTCGATAACTAAACCACCAACATTATTGGTACTTTAATAAATAAACTGGATATTGTTGTGAAAATTCAGAGTAAGTATCAATCACATTCAGTAACTTTTATTTCTTCGATAAAAAACATATCTTACTCTTCACACCAAAGTATATCTAAATTATACACCTCCGCGCGTAGCAAAAAAACTGCGACAGCGATTTTCTTTGATTGCCTTCACACTCATCCACCAGAGAACCTACCTCCCACGGGAAATTCGAAATACGACACTTCCAGCCCTGAGCCACCGCGCAATGATGTATTTGAGCGTAATACAACTTAACAGAGCCAGAGAGAAAAACCGGCCACTTAGCGCGTCTATAAGTTTCCCCGCCGGGAGATAAACCATCGACGTCGTACCCAGAAATCCTGCTTCTGGCACTGATCAAGAAATATCATCCGCAATGATACAAACGCTTCCCACGACTTTCCTTATATCTAATTACAGACAACGCTGCCAAAAACGAGAAAAAGTTGTAACAAGCTTTTTCCTACTAATATTGCTCACGACAAAAAAAAGTCACGTTTGACCATATAGATCTTTGATTCGAAAGAGAGGAAAAAATTATATCCATTTACTTTCGCGCCAGCAGCATTCAGAGATCCAATAAAGCCCGCCTCTTTCCTCGGAAACTTTTCCCTCTCCGGCAAAACCTTTCCGTCGGCGAGCAAAAGATTCTGCGAACCCTCGTAATTCACGCGCATCGATCCTTCTCCGCTGTAACCCGAAAGGGCCGCGAATTTGCCCCAGTCACTGGGCAATCAGTGACGAGGCGCTATTTTTTCTTCCCCCCTCCCCGCCCCACCGCGTAATCGAATAAAAGCCAGCGCTCTCTGACTCGCAATTTATTTTCAAGCCCGAGCCGATGTGCCGAGCGAGAAGCTAAAATTGTACGCGCATCGCGAGGTGTATACGAGTTCAAGAACAAGCTTAACTTTGTAGGTGCGAGCAGCGGGGGTGGAAAAGAGACGCGACAGCTGATATTGGCCTGGCGCGGGCGTTGATTAGTTTCCGGGAGTAGCTATATCTTTATATGGCTGAAAGGAGCTGCGCGCATGGAGGGAGCTATTCGAGGGTGGGTTTCGTTTTATTGAAAGACCGGGTTATTGTTTTAGGTTATGTATAATTTCGATGCGGTGGAAATGGGAGATGGCGTTCGGTGTGGGTTATATTGCTGAAGGAATGAGAACGAAGGGTGAGGTGTAACGTTTAAGGGACAATTAACGTCTGGGTGATTGTGTAGGTGGTGTTAGTTATCGCGTCGCTTGTTACGTACTGCGGTGTAACTTGGCTTTTGGTTATGTGTGAGTAGAGGGTTGTGGGGCGATGGAATAAAAGTTTTGCGATTAAAGGGAAAGATTTAGGGGAATTGAATTGAGGTTGATGTATATTTGTGTAGTTGGGATATAGGCTTCGACGATGGGTTCGATTTTTTTGAATAACCACTTTTTTGGCCGAAAAGGTCTGCTTTTTATTTGAACTTGTGTGGAGTGAGGATTGGCTTTGACGTCAATATGGTAGTTGCGGTGAATTTTTAAATGCTCTCAGAGTATTTTGGAGTCCGTTTGAGCTTGTTTTTCGAAAACAAAAATAGCGATGAAATTTTGAAAGATAAGCGTGCTTTTTTGAGTAAAAAGTACTTGTTTATATTATTTAAGCTATATTATACAAATTTTTAAAAAATTATTATTATTATTATTAAAACAGTATAATAATAAAATAGTTAAATAATAAAATGGTTATACTAACGTTAGATAAACATGTATACCGAAAAGTTGAAATATACACGTTCGCGACGTTTGAATTTGTTGATGTGAAAATATTACCACATTCACTCGAGTAAGTTAACTGTCCCAATGGAGTGATTTTCTAAGTTTTAACATTAAATGTAATAAAAGCACTCTTAAATTTACGCGTAAAGTGGTGAATTATTTCTTCTAGCAGAATGAACTTTCCGCCCTATATAACTTGATTAAGAATGAAGATCTTTGAAACTATTTAGAAATTTTATAATCATAATTACTGCTACAAAGCATAATATAAAAGTATAAAAAATAAAATAACGGAATTAATGTAAGAAAAAATGCAACAATACTTTATATGAGAAGTTTTCAGCAACTTTTAATTCTTATACTTTTCAATGAAAATAAATCGCATTCAGCTATTAATAAAAAGCACAATAAGTAACTTATTTCATCAAAAATAATATAATACTATAATACCGGATTGGGAATCTCAATTACCTTTCTTGCATATAGCGACTTAATAAAAAGCATAGAACAGTTTAATTAAGGAGATGCATTATAAAATATGAAATATCGATTTTTCTTATTGCACGCTTTAATTTACATTGTTCAATATGTGCATCGAGAGTATAATATAATTTTTTTGTCAATTGGGTCAGTTGAAGTTGTTAAAATTGTAAAAATTTGTATGCAAACCATTATTAAGACTTCTATTGTTTCTTTTCTCGAACTTCTATTTTTATTTCATTTCCGCAGTGCACGCAAGATTCTTAATTTACTGAATGATTGATTGCAATAATCTCGGAATGGATAACGTCAGAGAATTTTCGTTGAATGAATCTAATGCAAAGAAATGTATTAATCAACTTCATTCATTTTCATTTACAATAGGATGACATTACGAAAATTTGTATTATTTTTGCCTATACCTTGAAGTTGAATGACATTTTTTTATAGGACCGGTTTGTACGTTTATATGGTTAATTATTTCGGAAATTCTTGATACTTAATTCATAATCTTTTACTTGATATATTATAGCTATTTAGTCTGGAAGAACGTCTACAATACGAAACATTCATAACGTTAACAAACATTTTTGTAATAAAGGATAAAATGTTTGGATATCATCTATTTTTCACCTTCTAGTTCCTGATGTTCCTAATCATCACCCAGCGAATGACGTACATACGTTTACCATCTTGACCCTTAATATTTTATATCTAATCAACAGAAAGCTTTAGCTTTCGTATAAAGAGGACATTAATAACCTTCTCAATTTTCTTCAACGACTCATACTTATAATTATTAAATAAAAACCTAAAAATAACAAAAAAGAACGAAAATTCAAAGTATGTCGCCATTAAATTACTAAATAAACCATACACTCCTTTTCCTTTTTTTATCAATTCCACACTTGATAATAGTCCATTGACGCGGTTTAAAGTCATATTTATTTAAACCCCGCTTAAGCACAGCCCCTTAGCTCTCTCAAGTGGGCTGCGTGGGGGTGCTTCAGCTGCTTCACTCCGTGAGCCGTCGTAAATTTTTTATCTCCGAAGTGCGCATAAATATAAATGAACGTTTCGTTAATAAACTGGTTTATTATACAGATGACGAGATCAAATTCATATTCATAAGCGTACTTGGAAACTCATCGATCTCCTTCATTATGTACTACTCAAAGCGCAACCGGAATAGCTCGTTGAAGTTTCGTTAAACTATACATATCGGTGGCTTCCCATAGTTGGTCGAGTTCATTTTTTTGAAAATTAAGTTAACGTCGTTTTTGGGACGCTTGATAGGTCCTGTTTCATATAAAATTCATAGAATTGCCGGAGAGTTGTTATTTAATAAAGATATCACACTGGGATTATGCTGACAAGTCCATTTTTGGATAACCGCTTTTCGACTTTTTATATGATAAATCTACTCTAATCTAAATAACGACATTCTTAATTGTTTTTATTTATATGTGCGATAGATATAATAGAATCAAGTAATTGATTGATTAAAATAAAGTGGATATAGTTTCTAACAATATATTTTTGTTATATTATTCAGATGAAATTAGCAAACAAAATCGAAGATGATAAGTCCACTTCTGATCTTGATCCTGAATTTTCATGACCATTCGTATATTTTGCTTATTTGCAGCAAGAAAAGCAACAATATCATAAGCATTTTAATCCAGCCTTTTCCCCTCGATTTCTCGATAACACGAAAAATGAACTTAACAAATTACGTCAACAAACTACAGATACACACCATTTACATACAAATTCGCACCTTAAAACTAAAATCCTCAATCACCCTTACCCAATACCATTTCGAAAAACCTACTCGCAAATCTCTTACATCAGCTCAACAAGCCATCCACCCCCAATCCTTACATAATTCAATTTCGCGTGACTATTACCTCAGCGCATCCGGCGCTACAAACGGGAATACACCTTCTTTCCGTTATCGTAGCCTACCCCGAGCTTCTCTCAAGAAAACTAGGGGAGAGTCCTATGCTCTGCACATATACATAACCAGTATCCGCGCGCGCGCACGCAAGAGCAGCCAGCCAGCCGACATCGGGGCCAGGGCTAGGTTAGGTTGAGTTACGGCCGTTAAGAGCAACACACATCGTGCGGCCCCCCTCGCACTATATAGCTCTGCATAATAAGCTCCCCGCGCCTGGCTCGGCCCCGTTTACGCTGTATACGTATACATAAGAGAGTGCAGAAAGATTGAATTGGCGGATGAATCCGCGATGAGAGTAGCCCTGTTCCTCGTGAAAGTGGATGCCAACGGATTTATGAGATACGTGAATACACTTACAGTAGAGAATAAAAGTTGATGAAAAAAGGTAGCGAGAAGTGTGGATACACTTAAGTAAAAGCATCAGGGGCTGCTCAGAGTTCGAGTGCTCGATCAAGCGGCTTTAATGTCGCGCGAGAGTATATATACAGTCTCATCGATATTCACGGCGTCGATCGGATTAATTTGAGGCTGCTTCTACAAGGAGGCCGAACGCTCGCAGGCTCGAGTGGACAATATGACGCTGCTCTTGTTCAGCCGGGTAACGAATGTAATAAACGTTAAACGGTATTCATCAATCTTTCATGTGTACTGACCCTGTTTTCGAATGGGAGTATAGTTACTGGAACTTATACTGACGGTTATTTTTTCTTTTTGTTCTGTATAAGCTGAAAAGATCCGTTCTGACGTATAGGGTAATTCTAAGCAAATTTTTATCGAGACAGCGAGGAAGATTGGGAATTCCCTGGAGAGAATCACTTGGGCCGATGTGTAATATGTACAGAAACTCTTAAACGTGTTGTATCGCGAATGACGAAATTATCGAGGCCCGGAAAAGAAAGAGACCATCTACGGGTAACTGTCTACCCTAATATATCTGTTGCTATCGCAGATCGATTCCAGGGATTATTTGGAGTGCCGGCTTTTATGAGAGAAGTAGTCTTTTGCGTGGGAGCGGATCGCTGAATTATGGTAATTCGCGTTTTGGGCTTCTTATCGGTTCGCTTTCATGAATCTTTATAGTTTTTAAGCGGATGCGCGGGGTGAATATTTTTTCGGGCCGAATTTGAATTTATGAAAAAAAGATATGGAATGTTTATTTTTCGTGCGAGGTGTATGGTTATTATCGTTGCATAAATATATTTTGATTAATGATAGATTGTTGAAACATAAGTTCATTCATATTTAAGCACATTATGATAGCTATATAAACTATTGTGTATAAATATTCAAATATCAAATTAATTCTATGAAATTGTATTGTAATTTATTATCTTCTAGATCATAAATGGAATTATAATGTTTCACTCAACTATTTTAATTAAAGTATTGAACTATTGAATTAATTTAATTATTTAGATGGAACATTTTTTATTTAAACTATTTATTATTTAGACATAATCACATTAAAAACTTTATTAGATCACAAGAGATTACTAAAATTAAATAGATAATTATAGTTATGGAAAGTCTATAAACAGCGCATTATTAATCCTTATTAAACAGATCTTATAGTTTATCTTCTACGCGAAATGTTAGAAAACTTTATCAATTAAAATTATATAGAAATTAATCTAGAAATGCACATTGGTGTCGACTTATACCATGTGGATTGTTATATATGCTTTTCCCTGTAATTAATCAAACTTTCACGAATTTTTTTACAAAATTATAGAAATATGACTTTTGGAAATTGAGACTATTTAGATAATACAACTTGTCATTAAAAAGTAATTTTGTTTTCATTTAAAGTAAGTGAAATATCGTATGGAAACCCATGTCACAATTTTTTATATAGCTTCAGATCGATAAACAAATGCGTATAGAAACTTTATTTCGCAAAATGCTGTATACTATTTTATAATGATTAGAAAAAAATTAAAAATAAAATAAAATTTTATATTTAAAAATTCCATCTTTAATTTCTTACACTTTTATAGATTCATTAAAATAAAATAAAAATTGCCTATAAACCTATAAAAAGATTGCTACCACTATTGCAAAATAAACTTAAAAAAACAAAACTTGCTCCAAACTCCCACCACCAACAAACCCTTTTAATTAATCACCTCCTTACCAACCCTCCGTCACTCCATCGATACCACTTACCAAAATCCCAGCGCATCCCCAACAAACCCCAACCGCCACCATCCCTCCAAAGCCAACCCCCCCAGCGTAAACCAGCCCCTCAACTTTCTCTAAACCCTCTCTGCACCCAAAGAGCTCCACACCCCTTCCCAGCCTCTCACCTGTCACCCATCTCCCTTCACCCTCTGTCCAAACCCTCCACATCCAACCTCTAGACCTCGCACAACCCAAACTCTCCGAGTGCATCCACCACACACATATAGCCGCAGGGTCGCGAGGCCAAGCAGACGGCTCCGACGCATGTGCCTAACGTGCGGGGCGCAAAATGCCCCGTCTCTCTCTCGCTCCCTTATTACACTTTCGCGTGGGCGTGCGCGTAGCCTACCGAGCGAGACGGAACGAACCTATACACACGTCGCGTGACGTCCGCTCCATATACCTCCGTCTCTCTCCCTCATGCAGCTCGCCGCCCGAAGAGTGGGATCCCAGCTCTGCGCGCGCGTTCAGCGAGCGAGAGCCGAGAGCGCAGCGAGCTGGCTGGTGTAGTAGTCCGCTTGCCCTCGGCGCGTCGCGTGTATGCGTGTCTGCAGTGCCTCTCGTCGCGGACGTCTGTCTATATATACATACGCGTTTCTCTCCTCTCCTCTCCGCGTTAGTTTTTTTTCAACAACCCGACCGCGACTGCATCATCGCTGGCGCATACACACACAGTGCTTTTTTACTTAAACGAGGGCTGTAGGAGCGCGTACTCGAGGTGCACACGCGGGCATAACCTATAATAATCAGTGCGTGCGTCTGTGTGTGTCGCATAGTGAGTCGTCGACAGAGTGCTGGATTGGTAAGCGATATTCGCGGCTAATCGCTGGCTAGAGGAGAGCCAGATAAGCCCGCACGTTTTCTAACCTATAAAGGCGCGCGAGCAAGCAGAAGGCATCGGCTGCAGACGGAGAGAGAGAGAGGCGAGGAGAGAAAACGGAGCAGCAGAGCGATTAATGGTTGTCGGGACGGCGGAGGTTATCTCTGAGAGGACGTCGAGTGCATCGGCACTGTCCAAGCTCTCGCGGCACAGCTGAGCGTGCGGCCGCACGCCGTGGACTTTGCCCCCTCGCGCTAATTAAAGCCCGAACGCTAGGCAAAATATCAGCAGCTCCGAAAAGCACGCGCGTGTCCTATAACCTAAAAAATGAATCCCAATAAAAGTACTCTTTGAAAAAAAGCCCTGAAAAGTTTAGCAATAAATACCGCGGCGATAAATAACACAGAGAGCGGAGAAGAGAGAGCGAACATACGAGAAGAGGAGCGCGAGAGCGCGTGATGCTAAGCGCGTCGTCGTCCGACGATTGGCGTTAATTGCCGCCGAAGGAGACGGAGAACGCGCTCAGAGTGTATACACACACATACGCGCGAGACGCGGCGAAAAGAAGGCGCGTATAGTGGCGTGTGTGCAGTGTAACGAAAAGAGAAAAAAAAAAGAGAGGAAAAGAGGCGAAAGGCGGCGATCATCAATGAGAATAAGCGCGCGTAGCTGCTGCAGGCGTCGAGGTCGCAACGCAGGAGGCGAGCAGCAAGCGAGCAACGAGCTGTCAAAGCAGCAGCGCCGGCTAACGAGAGTAATAATGCTCGGGGCCGCGGCGTCGTCCTGCCAGCACGCGGACGCCGAGAGCTCACGATCCTTTGCTCGAGGTATATTTATGCGCTTTGTTTTTTTCTGGGTTGGGTGTAGAGGCTGGTTTTGGTGGGGGTGTTGGGTAGGAGTGTTTATGTAAGTGTTTAGGTAGAGTTGGGGGAGGGAGAAAGTTTTGATTGGAATGTCGGGGATTGGTTTTTGGAAGAGGGATGTTCTTGGGGGAGGACCGATCGTTTAGAGTGGGAAAGGCTTTTTATCGAGTTTGAAAGTTTGTAGGGAGATGCGGGATTTAAAAGTAAATGGCTTGTTTAATGAGTTGACGTTGGACGGGGTTGGATTAGGGTTGTAGATTTGTTGTTTATTGTTTTGGAGTAACAGGTGCTTTTTATTGGTTTTGCGGAAGTAATTGAGAGGCGAGGTGTATCGTTTCGTTATACGAATGATAAGCCTTAGGAAAGCAGTTGAATTGAAGCTAAATCTATTGACTGGTGATGCAAGGCAAAGTACGATCAAACGAAGTTAATTGGCCGATTTGAAGTCTTAAAATTCGCATTGGCTATCTAAGTGTCGAAATGTTGGATAATTTAATAATTCAATTAATAATTAAATAATTTAATTTAATTGTACGTTGTTGTTTCGACTTTGTAAAATCTACCAGTGGTAATTTCTAAATTTTCACTTGTAATTTCATTCAGAGAAGAATTTTTGGAAATTTTATAAGATGGATCCTAA
>JAPYZA010001328.1:0-21527 GCA_030522685.1 Eupelmus azureus | reverse complement strand
TTTATCATCCATTAATATTATTGCAATTATTATTATAATTAATAACATTATTCTCGATTCCTCGTAATCGTCGAGGCGTGCAAAACTCGATAAAGTTTTGCATTGTCTTCGCGACGACATTATACTAGAAAAAAGAAAAAAAATAAAGCGTTGATGTATAAAAAAAAGTAATAATAACGATAAATAAAACTAAAAGATGCAAAATGTGTTGATATTGTATATAAATTATGATTACTGTTATGCGATGTCGATTGTATTTAATTAAGAGTGAGAGGACTGAATCTTAAATAGCTGGTTGGCAACTCTTGACGATAATCGCTCGAGTAACCTAGTCTTGTACAGAAGAGTCGTGCGCTTAGATTATATATAAAAAAATAAGGGATATCAAAATTGAGGACATCTACTATTTTGATGCTGCAAAACGTCGAATTATAAAGTTTAGAATTAGAGTATTGATGAAAAATGAAATGGTATTGGAAATTACGAAAGCGTAAAGATTATAAAACTTTTATCTGAAATTTTTAACGTAGCAAAATAGTAGATATTCGGTATTTTGTTACCCGTCCAAAAATGCATTAGAGAAAACGAGTAAAGAGAACGAGAGGAAAACCGTAATGTCAGAAACACTCTACGCGATATAGGCTTGAACGTAACAAAGAGAAAGAGGGAAGTAAAATATATATCGGGGTCTCGAAGCTCTTAGCCCCGCGGCCACTGGAGCTACGCCAGAAAATAATAATGATGATCGAAAATTCGAAGTAGAACGTTGGATGTTTCTAGTTGAAAGATTTATTTCGTTAAGTTTAAATGTGTAGTGAATGCTTTTCGGATGTAAGGAAAATTGTAATCAAACGAACGTGATAAATTAACTTACAGTTAAACGAGAATAGATTCTTCTACTTAAATAAATAAGTATGAAAAACAATGTTTTATTACAATTTTTCAAATGCAAAAAGAAAACTGATACGTATAAGCTTTTTTCTGTCCCGAATAAAAGTACGTAAGAATTAAAAAAGAGATCGTTTGGCAATGTTTATTTAGCCAGAAATCTGTAACTATTCACTGCCTTTTTTTACTTTTATACTGTAAGACAATGGTGACTCGCTTCGACTTAGCTAGAAAATGCTGATGTTCAGAATACAAAATAGGATACCGGTGTGTTCAGTAGTGCTAAGGTTAAGAGACCCCCTCAAACAAATAAAAATAATAGCAATTATGCAAAAATTGTCGTTAACTTCTTGCGCTAAAATAATTGTATTTCTTCGACAACGAAGGATCGAGCAAAAACGCGCCGATATGGCCTGTCGAAAGTCTCTGCTGAACTGGATATTGATTGCTGCTTCAAATTTGTAACGTTCTAAGAATCATTATACCGATGCGTCGTATAATTTCAATAATAAAATTATTTATTAAACCACATCTTTTCTTTGTTACCCTACCCTTTTTCTATCTTACATTTTAAAGGTATCATACAATCTTTTTCAACATTTCTTAATGTAAAGAATGATTTTATTATACATATATAACTTATAAACAATAAAAAATGACAATGATTCAATGATCTTCTCGAACAACATTTCTGTTTCTTTCCGATACAAAAGGCACAGCCCCTTTCTTCGAGTGAACACGACGATTGGACTCTCTGAAATAATAAATAAAGCATTAAAATTTTTGTATTCAATTAAACTGTTATTTAATTTTGCTTTATATATAAGATTAACATACTTTCGTTTTGTTTTGTCTCGTATCTTGCGCAGTTCTGCTTGTGCATTGTAGATGTGTTTTGGAACCTGTCTGTGTCGTGCAATACGCCGTACTTGCGGATGACTTGCAAACTTTTCTTTTAGTGCTTCACTATAGTGAAGAGCAGCCTTTTCTCTTGGTTTTAACTGTTAAACAGTTATTGAAAAATCATTTATTACTTACGAACAACAATTAAAAAAGTATATATAGAAATTTGCTTCTTACCACTCCTAATTTCTCTGACGCCCTAGCTTTCCATACGCGAATGTTCATTTCATCACTTCCACTGAGAATATATTTATTATCTAAAGACCATGCGATACTTGTAAGTCTTTGCATTCGCTTGGTATGGTATACCTCCTTTGAATGACCTTTGTTAACTTCAAAGATCCGAATTGATTTATCATAACTACCAGAAACAAATTCTTTACCAGTAGGGCTGTAATCTACATCCGTTACAGCTTCCACATGATCCATGTGAACATTTACTGGAGTTTTCAATCTACGTGTGTCAAATGTGTATAAACTAAAAAATACATAAAAGGTCAGTAATCTATAACTATCTTTTGCAATTATATTTGTAAAAAGATACATACTTGTAATCTTCACTGGCACAAGTGAAAGTAAATGCTTCCATTGGATTCCAAGAAATTTTATTAACACGCAGTTTCATGACTACTCGCCGCAATGGACCAACTTCTCGCGTGTCATAAAGTATTACACTGCGATCGCTTGCACAAGCAGCTATACAAGAAATTTAATTTGTTTGTTTTATAATTTCTCTTAATTTTATAATTTTTCATTGATTCAAAAGTATTTGTAAAAAACATTTATGTTATATGATATTTTTTGATTTTTGATTATATTACTAGACTTTTAAAATAAAATGTTTGAATTATGAATTATGTTATTGTGAAATTTTATTATTTGAACTTACCAAGTAAATTTGTTTGAACAAGATTATATTTTACATCGTGCAAGCTATCAACTCCCCATTTAAATGTTCGTATAGGTTCGTTTCTTGTTTCTTCCCATAACTGACACACTTCTCCACACGTTGCAAAGTAAGGCTCTGAACGATGATGAGCAATACCAGTTACAATAGTCTGAAAAAAAATTAATTGTTAACAATATGTTATGTAAACAATGTATTTCTGGCCTCCCTTGATAACTGAAAAAGGCCAGCTTTTTTAGTATTAAAAACTCAAGTCATAATTTTAAAAATTCATTTTTCGTGATTTCATCAAATTAACAGATTTATATTGAAACACTACCATGATCTAGGATTATAAGTTGAATCTAGATAAATAAAAATAATTAAAATTATATTTAAGTAAACTTGATTTTTAGAAAAATGGACTTATTCAGTTTCCATGGACAGCTATAGATATAAATTGTTTTAGTTAAACAATACCAAAAGTTTTTAATCTCAAATTATATAGTATTAAAAAATAGATTTGTATTAATAAATCGAAAAGCATTATTGTTGAACACAGTCTTACTTGCAACTCATTAAAGGATTTTTGTTCAAAATTGATTTGAAAAGTAGATTTAATCTAAAAAGTTACTTGGATAACCAAGTAAATTATAAATTTATGTTTCATAAAACTGAATCCTTACTTTACTGATGATTGTATTTGTCGGTTCTTCTTCTTCATCCTCCTCAGGTTTCTCTGACTTCCACGTTTTAATAGTTTTGTCATCCCCAATTGTAATAAAATGCTCTGTATCATTTGTAAATGCAATACCTCTTACATTTCCATCATGTGCCAAAAAGCTCCTTTGGCAATTTCTCTGAGGCAAATCCCAAACTCTCACTTCGCCATCAAAAGCACCACTCAGCAATATTTGTAAACGTGATGGATGTTTGCACATACAAGAAACAGAATCTTTATGTCCTTCTAAATTACCAATGAATGGTTTTGCAAAAACTCTGTCTAATTTGACAGCATTTAGAGCACGAGTGTATTCTCTTGGAGCTTCAAATGGATGTAGCACAGGATCATAGTTTCTGGGAACTGAAATAATTGTTTATTGTAAAAAGTTATTTTCCTATTACCAAAATCTTTAACATTTTTATGATGCGATATAAACATTGAAAACAACGCATATTAGAGTACAATCATTTTGAAGGTTAGAAACTTAAAATTATCTCTTACCTTTATGAATATCACGTTTCGTCTCGCGCAAATACTCATCAGGATTCCTTGACAACACTTTCACCTTCATGATGATATCTCACTTATAAACAGCTAATTTTTTATAATAAATTCAATAGCATCTTTCCACACGTGTTTACGCGTGGTCGAAGCTTTATTGTGTGTATTTACGCTGTTACGCATGTACAATATTATACTCCTCCAGTGCTCTGTAGGTAACAGAGTCGTTGGTTTGACCGATAGATGTGAATTCAAAACACGGCGTCGGCGATATCGTCTGCAACTAAAACTAACCTATATAAGTGGAAACTGCGCCCTACTCTGATTGTATACATTTGCATGTTGTATACACATGTCAACAAAACAATCACTACTGCGAAACTGCTTGGACAATCATTTACGAATAAGAAATACTTTGCCAATAAAGAATTGATAAGTATTTATTTTCGGCATTTTTGTGAGTGATCTTATATTGTAATTCAATGCGAATTATAACAGGTTGCGCAAATTTTCGTAAAAGATACGTGAACTTGTTATTTAAAGTATTAGGAATTTATTAAGATACAACTACTTAAACTTAAGGATAAAGCCTATTACATTGTTTATAAATAAACAATAATTGTGTCAGGTAAAGATTGATAAACGTTTGTTTTTGTCAATAATATGTGATTGAATTGAAATTTATCCAAATAAGAATAGTGTTTTAATATTTTTAGATTACCATTCATAGTTTAAGATATTATTGCAATAAGTAAAAAGAAAAAAGAATGTTTAACAAAAACTTACAAGTGAGTATTGCTTGTTTACAGTACTTGACTTTTATGTATTTTGTAACTCATCAATTTCATATATGTAATATCAATTTTTTATAGCTTGATCAATACAATCTTTATTGGTTTTACTTCAATAAAAGAGTCAACTAAGAAGTTTAGTTTTGATTGTCTGTGAATTAGTAAGAATCCAAATGGCCAATTTAGAGCATGATCAACAACTGATGGATGGTATAGATTATGAACTAGCTGAATCTGTCAAATGGGTAGACTATCAAATATTTTGCAATGCTCTACATAATAAGCGATTGGAAGTTGTAGAGGCTATTATTAGACAAGACTTTAAAAAAGCTTTAAAAAAAGATCGTATCAATACACTTTTACATTTGGCTGTTGAAGAAGAAGATGTTGATGTGATAAAAGTTCTCTTAGAGAAAAAAGCGTCTATCAAAATAAAAAACAGTGCGGGTGAAACTCCTCTTCATCTTGCGGTTCAGAAAAACAATGCTGCCATAGTTGATATTATTTTTATGAACAGCTATGCTGAAAAGATTGACAAGAAGGATCCAAATCCAACAGATAACCGAGGAATTTCTCACATGCACATAGCTTGTACCAGCAAACATTCGTGCAATGACATATTTGTCCAGCATTTTTTGAAGCAAGGTGTATCTGTAAACACTGCAGTGAATTTGAACTCACCGCTCTGGTCTGGTTATACACCGCTGCACTTTGCTGCTGAGCATAATAATGTGAAAATAGCCAAGATACTTTTGAAACACGGTGCTGACATCAGTATTAAAAATGCAGAGGGTTCCACGCCCCTTCACATAGCATTTCTAAAAGTCTGCATGACAATGATGGACTTACTTTTGTCTGCCCACGACTCACTTACAAAAAACATAAACCCAGTAAACAGTGTCGGATTATCCCACTTTCACATAGCCTGCTCGAAAAATGACATAAAAATCGTCCAAGGTTTCATAGATCGTGGAGCAAGTATCAATAGCGCCATAAACTTCGATTCGCACGAGTTGAGTGGCTTCACGCCTCTTCACATCGCAGTTCAATTCGAATGTACCGAAGTAATCGAGCTCCTCATAAAGCGCGGAGCTAACATCACCAATAAAGAAGCCAGAGGCTTAACGCCTCTGCACTTGGCATTTAAGAACAGAAGCAAAAAAATTATCGATTTACTATTAACGGACAAGCTGCACTGTCAAAACGAAAATCCGACCAACGAATGGGGCCTCTCCCACTTCCACATCGCCTGCATGCACAACAAACTCAGCCTAATCGAGAGTTTCCTGGAGTGCGGTGTCTCGGTCAGCGACTCCGTCGACAGGGAATCGCCCAATTACCCAGGCTACACGGCCCTACACTTCGCAGTGGAGTACGAAAGAGTCGAAGTGGCCGAGTTGCTTCTCAAGTGGAAGGCAGATGTCCACGCTAAGGAAGTCCAAGGCCTTACGCCACTTCACGTCGCCTGCCAGCAAAGCATCGAGAAGATTTGCAATCTGATCCAGCAGAACGTGGAGATAGATAGTAGGATGCATCGCTGTCAAATAGAGGAGAAAGTTGGCGAAATCATCAAATGGTTCAACAATCGTAAGCAGTATATAGACGTGATAGAGCTGCTTTTAAAACACGATAGCAACGTCAACGCCAAGGACTTCTTGGACAGAACACCGCTTTTCTATGCCTGCGATATAAGCAAAAAAATCTTCGAAAAATTCGGCCTGAAGGTAACAGCCCCGCTGATGAACAAGCTCGATGACATACGCAGCGAGGTGGTGAACATCCTTCTGGAGCACGGCGCTGACATTATGAGCACCAACGAGTACACGGGCGAGACGATTTTGTACCATTTAATCAATATCAACGAGAGTCTCTTTTTCGTCGACGTCTCCAAAGCCAAGATAGCCGAGCTGTTTCTGATCCGAGGCGCCGAGGTGAACGTAAAGGCCAGAAGCGGCCTGACGCTCCTGCATCTCGCCGTCATCAAAGGCCTGACTAAGGTGGTGGAGGTCCTACTTAAGTACAACGCTTCAGTCAACACCATTGAAAGCGCGTCTCTCGCGACGCCGCTTCACAAGGCCTCGGAAAGCTTAAATGCCGACATCGTGCAGATGCTGCTGGACAGCGGGGCCGACGTCCACGCGCGCAAGAAGGACGGAAAAACGGCCCTGCACGACCTCGTCGCCAACTCGAATTTCGATTTTACGGATAATAAGGCTGAACAGCTGAACGAGATCCTGGAGTCGCTTTTAGAGTCTGGCTGCGAGGTCAATGTCCAGGATAACGAGGGCAAGACGTCGCTTCACATAGCCTGCTCGGCTCTGAACTACGTAGGCGCGCACAATCTACTGCAGGTCGGCGCCGACGTCAATATCGAGGACGATTCTGGAAAGACTCCTATATCCTGCTGTCTGTTCCGCTGCCGCGGTACTTTTCATCAGATTTATTATGTCATCGACAATCATATTAATAAGTTGAACTTTATCGGTTATTACGTCAGTAAGAAGAATAAGAATTATTTTCTAAAGATCAGAAAGATGCACGACGAATACTTTTGCCACAAAAGCGATCAGTACTTGATGGATGTGTATCAAATCGAACTAAACGTTATGAAGTACAAAAGGATAGGCAACAGCTTGCTGTACGATATGCTGAAGATGGATTCGAACGAGCTGGCCATGTACGTGAAAAACAAGATTTTCAAAAAGATTATCACCGCGAAGAAGTTTAAACAGAAGTTTCCGTTCTTCGGATATCTGCTTAAACTGCAGTACAAGCGAGGCTGCGCTAGAGCGAACCTGCTGAAGAAAGCCAAAGA
Organism: Eupelmus azureus; assembly: GCA_030522685.1. NCBI lineage: Eukaryota > Metazoa > Arthropoda > Insecta > Hymenoptera > Eupelmidae > Eupelmus > Eupelmus azureus. The sequence goes on along the minus strand of JAPYZA010001328.1, from coordinate 14,019 downwards.
ATCCTTGGAATGTCTGATCAAGAGCGGCCTGCCGGATGCATGCACCGAGAAGATTTTCAAGCATTTGAACAACGAACATTTGAATAATTTGATCAAGAGCAAAAGTTTAGAGGTTGAAAAGTAAAATTTTACGCATAGATATTATACACAATATTCATAGATATTGCGAAAGAATTTAATGGAAAACATCAATTATCAATGTAAGAAAATTAAGACTGTTAAATGTTAAGTTGATGAAAAAGCAGAGCTTTTAAAAAATTAAGAGTACGTTAAATAGAGTAAGTTTTTGTACAAAAATTGTAGTCTGATTTTATAAAGGTGAATAATATTTTATAATTATTTGATAAATGGTATAAAATGTTTAAAAGTATGCTTATAAAATATTTTATTTTATTATATAAATTTTAGGCGTGATAAGAAGATGGAAATTTCTAATATAAGTATGTTCAGCATTTGAGTGTGCAATGAATTTTTATGGTCTATTTTACGGTACATTTTAAGTATAAGCATATTAGAATATTTGTATTTATATATTCTTTTTATACTCTATACACCGCATTTTATGATCACTTTATATCTATGTATACTATACCTTTATAAAATCAGAACTACATAGCTTACTTTTTGTATATTACTTTGTATCATAAAATAATTTAAGTTATTTGATTTTTTTACGTTTTTATCTTGTTAGTTGAATAATAATACATATACACTTTGTAAGTATAAAAAAGATTTATACAATTGAAATGATTATACAAAAAAGTTTATATTTCTTTGGCAATAAAATTTAATATATGCATTGCAGTAATTTCACTTATTTCGCTTTTTAATTTTCCTGATATTTATTAATATATTTTATTATTTTTTTATTATTTCTTTGGTATTATAAAACTACAAAATCAACTACAAACAACTACTAAAATCAGATTTTAGTACTATTTTAAAAAATCATTATTATCGAACGAGCTCGCATTGTACTGCCGTCTTATATACAGTTTAGTTACATTATAATATAATGCAGGATGGATATATTTCAATATTAAATTTGCATTAACTTTGATGAGTAAGATTCATTTGACTATGATGAAATCATACTATCTTTATAACTAACAATTTTTTTGGCGAAAAAACTTGCAATTCATTCATAAAACAATTTTTTTTTATAATTTTAGACACCGTTTTTACATTGGTTTGGAAATCATCAAATTAATAGGCTATTAAAACTTTTAGTTGATTGTATACAAAATAATAATTTGTACTTACAAAATATAACAAAAAGTGTCTAAAACGTTTTACATCTAAAAATTAAGTTATCGAATAGAGTAGCTTTAAATGATTTCCATCAGAAAAACTTACTCGTTTGTGGAGTCATTTTTAATAAATAATTAATTCTTTTTGCAATATTTTTATGGAATTTATTTTAAAAAACTTATCATCTCTCTAATCACGCAGTTAAATAAATTTCTAAGAAAAGATTAGCTCTGGCAAGACTTCGCGTTAAAAATTCTTCATTTATTTATTAATTCTTTGGTATAAATTACAAATTCTGGATATTACGTTATACTGGCATGAGTAGTGTATTAATACTAATTCACAAATGTGTCATCTCAATAAGCGTTTATTGATTGTAATACTGCCTAATATTTTTATCTCTTGTATTTTTGCTGCCATATGCAGATAAATATTTGCTTATAACTAATAATTCCTATTTTAAGAATATGATGATATATCACATAAATTTAATCAATTTTCACATCATCTACAAGTACAAAAGCTCTGGTGACGTCAGATTATATATATATATTATATCTATAAAGTATTAGATTATTTCATCGTTATCATGTATTTATATTGAATTGGAACAAAAAGATAACGAAAAATAAAATTATTCAAGATATTCTTTTTAATCGATTAAAATGATCGTATTTTTATATACTTTGATACTTTGATAATAATTAAGAAAAGGCATACTTATAAATTAATTTTGATTAATTGTTAATATCATTCTTTACCTGATTAAACATAGTGCAATTATTTAGTATCCCCTAGATTGATAACCATTTTTCTCATTATATTCATATTTTAAAGAAAACATTTACAAAATGTATGGTTAAATCAGGATAAATACAGTATCAATACTCAAATATTTTCTCTTTCACGGTCTTTCTTTTACTAAGAATAAGATATATCCTCGAATCTCGTAAAATCCGGCATAAATTTTAGTAGAAACAGACATGTCACACTAAACCATCCACTTATTGTAGTAATTTGCATAAGGTGAAACCATGTAACAATCTTATTTTTACTGATAATTAAATATATACCATTCATTATTTACAATTAATATTTCCCATTAAAATTTGTAAATTATTATTATTAAAAAATATTTTTTCATTGAATTTTAGTATATACATTAAATTTCATTCGGTAAAACATTTTTTATGATTGTAGATTTTTTTTTATTTTAATTAAAATTGGAGAAAACTAACTTTCTTTTAGTTAAAAGTTTTAACGGTTTGAAACTATAATCAAATTTTTAGATAGTTCGGTTTATAATTTGAGATTTTTGTATTTTTTTTTTTTTAAACTAAGAAGAAAGAACAAATTCTTCGTGTAAGCGGCCTATGTTCAAATTGATTTACCTACACCGAATCTCAAGTCGGTCTTGCAAGTACACAAAACTTAATTTGACACTTGATTAAAACGGGTATGTTTAAATAATTGCATAATTATTTAAATAGAAAAATATATCTTGATAGCCTCCGTCCGATAAAGAAAAAATGCTGGAAACCTTTGATAGTTCACTATATGTTTAGATATAGTGAAAACTATATTCACGGGTCTCTTTATTCGTACCGTTAAAATCCGTGGAAGTTTCTATTGTATCATCTTACTCTTATCTTACCAGGTATCTAGCATAAAATAGAACCCATATATAAAAGAGCTTCAAACCAACCTGGGTCCGAAAATTATTATACAAATTGTGGCCAGTGTTTTTAGCTTTATAAATTCTCCTCTTGCGTGTATGGCGTATAAGTTATAGTATTCTTGAGGTATAACTAATTATTATACAGATCATGTACGCTTCGAAAGAACTAGAATACCGAATATTACTAAATATTGAATCTGAGTCACTTTGTGGACACTTCACATTTTGTCCCTTTATCGAACATAGTTATAGTTCTATATGAGCCAGACCTTGAATAAGATATCAAAGTACACTTAGCGAGATTAAAAAAATAGACCATATGACTAATTGCACTCAAGCATTCTATTATAGATTAAAAATCGGTACTTTTTTGCTATTTCTGTCTTCACTTGATGAACGTTTATCAAAAATTGGTTTTAAACGGTGAGCACAGACCAAAATAATGACATAATTCCTCTGCTTTTATATTAGAGTTGCCCTTTTACATGTTTTCACGTGCAAAATAAGAGTATATTTCCTATTGTTATAATCATGAAAAATAGTAATTGAATTACCCCGTTAATTACCAATACAAGAAATAGTAACTGATTTATTTATTTGTTATAGAATAGTGAAAATTATTTCTGATTGTTTAGATTTGTCTAAAGTTAGAGATAAATAAAAATTTTTAACGCCAATTTACTCGAATTCATATAGAATAACGAATATAGCCACTATCTCAGCTCAATGCACTCTAAAAGTACAAATCCGTTCAACAAAACATCTTGCAACCCGAAACTTTATCAAACGCACCACGCGCCTCTTCCCCAGCAAAGATCCGCGTAAAATCCGTCATAACCAAGGAAAAAAGGCGAGCTCCAGTTCGTCGTCCCTCGAAATCCCTCGTTTCCGGACAAAAAAAAATCAACTAACGTCACCGCACGTCGTCGCACTCTTTTCAGAAATTCGAAACGACAAAAAAAAAGTAAACGAGAGGCGTGCCGGTATTATCTATTTGTCATGCTCTCTTCTGGGAAAGGCGTAGAGCTGGCACTCGCGGTACATACACACTCATACACGTAAGCGCAAAACGCGAAGATAAGATAACTCGAGGAGTTTTAAACTGGATTCAGTTAAGGTGTTCGCATCATTAGCAGGCCGGGAATCCGTAGTGTCGTACCTTTTCAGCCGCATCAGAAAGAACGAGAGGAAAATGCCAGGTAAAGTGTCATCACAATTGTCGCGCTGCGCGCCCGGTTGACGTGTCGGTTCGGTAATGCTCTGGCGATTGCGTTTCGTTAATTGTTTAAACGGGTTTTCGGAGTGAGGGTTGTTTTGTTAAGGTTTTTCTTTGGTTCGGTTTTGATTGAGGTAGGGTTACACGGTGAAGAGTGAGTAGACTCATGTGAACGAGTTTTTTAGTTATTATTTATTGTTTTCTTTTTTCGTAAATTAGTATTGTGTTTCGTAAATTGCGTTTGTTAGTCGTTATTTTGATGAATGCGAATAATTAGTTTTTAAAAATTTTTAAAGGCAAAAATAAATTAAAAGTTTTTTCCTGGTAATGATTTTATCAAAAATGATAATCGAACAAATTCAATTATGGCGAATATTCGATTTTTGATAATTGTTCCAGAAATTACTGCGTTATCTAATTAATTATTAATGATTTCATCGATATTAAAAACTGACCGTATCTTCACACGTAATCTCATTTAAATAAGCCTAAATTAAACAATACAAATAAACGAATTTAATACGCGCACTCTCATAACTTCATCAAAGTACTAAGTTTTGTTGAAATAAAAAACTAATGTTCTAATGATAACTTTTTATCGCAAAAAATATTTTACTTAACGTTGTCGTCCACGTGCTAATTTCTCAATACTACTTACAATCAGTGAAAAAGTTATGTTTTAAAAGTAATGACTTTATTTGTGAAACATTTATTATTTATCTGTACATGAAAGCTTCGTACCGCTTTGAAGCAAAATTTAATACTTTGAAAAATAGAAAAAATACACTTGCATTTTATTTAACTTATCGATTTTTTTAGATTAATAAATATCAAAAATCAAATGCAATAAAAGAGAAACGCATTAAATTTTTTTTTAATATTAGTGTTATCGTTATCTAATCGATTTTGTTTCTTCTAAACCTATTGGTACTCATACAACAAACGAGTTTCCCTTTATGACAAACTTAATTGGAAATCCCAAGATGAGTGTAAGTCTTTAGACTGACCTACTTAAAATAGCGCATTTTTTACTTGGTTTTTATTACGAGGAGTAATTAATATGACTGCATTATCTAAATTTTTTTTCAAAAAGACATTTGATCGGAAATTGTAGTTAATTAAGTACATAATTTATCATTTTGATATTCTAATATTGATACGTAAATGTATATTTGTTGAAAATATTAAAAAATTTTTAATGTCATAGTTTCCTCTTTAAAAAGGCAAATATGTAATCAATTATTTGTCGTATGATTCACTGTACAAATCATAACCCACTTTTAACTTTCCTTGAATTAACGTGTAAATATAATTAAAAAACTTTCTTTAAAACGTTATAAAATATAATTTATATTAATATTGCAGAAACCGAAGTATAATATCGTAAAAACGTGATCAACTGTAACTATTGCATTTCCCATCGCGAACGCGCGTTAAAATATAATTAAAGCTAAAAATCGGGTCATAAATATATAATTATTTAAAAGAGAAATCGTGTACTATCTATAGAACAGTTAAAGTACAAAAGTATGAATTATGAAACGAATATTTAACCCTCAAATTCCACAAGAAAGGTTGAGAAAAATACCGTTACAGTTGATTAAATAACATGGGAGGCATCTGTTTGTCTTACTTAAATTTGTAGAGCCATTTATTAAATGTAGGTACTACCATGGTATTTAAACAATTTTCACGGTATTTTTCTCAACGTTTCATATGGATACGTGGATGTGTATGCGACTTCTGACGTTTACAGATACATTGTTCTATCAAACATATAAGTATCTTAAATTGATTACAATCAGTAACCTTGAGCCTTGCTCAGTGCTAGGAGCTCGAGTCTGATCTCTCAGGGCGATAAAAACAAATCGTCATCAAACTCAGAACTCGCAACCGCAGCCACCAACCAAATCGATAGCTCCGAATAAAAAAGCCACATCTCCCGCAACCCAATAATCGAACCCACGGCTTTTTTATTTCGGACCCATCGAAATCTTCGTTTCTAATCCACACTTTCTACCCTCCCACCCCAAAAACAGTTCTATAGACAGTACATCATCTCTCGAAAACCGAAAAAAGAAAGTATCGATTAACGATGGGCTGCTGCTGCTCCGAGCCGTACGAACCGACGGTGTACGTAGCTCCGCCGCCGGCGCAACACCAGCCACCGCCGATGCAACAATACCCGCCGCCGATGCACCAATACCCGCCGCCGATGAACCAATACCCGCCGCCGATACAGCAATATCCACCCATGACTCAATTAACCGAGGTCGTTGATTCCTTGGATACAGCTTACAAGTGGGTGCACTGCAGCGCGGGCCAGCCCGCTCCTCCAGGCGCTGTGCTAGGAGGCCGCGACGTCGACGGCACTGCCATCTACGTCGGACGTGCCTTCCACGAGGGAGACATGATCCCAGCCAAGGTCATCCCAGAGAAGGACGTCGCCTACGTGGCGCACGGTGGCCAGGAGCACGCCAAGCACAACTTCGAGGTGAGTGTGGAGTAAAGATTGGGGGTTGGTTTAAAGGGTGGGTGGGGAAATTGAGATGTTACTTTTATTTGGAGAATGTGGGAGAAGCGTTTCGGAAAGTTGACTTTGTTTATCGGTTTAATTTTGCGATAAAAGTTAGGTACACCTGGGAATATCGCGTTTATGAGAGATAATTTTGAAGAGAATGTTGACTTACAGATGTTCGATTGTTGATAAGCGGTTTGGGAATTTGAAGTTTGGTGAACGTTTTTGCTACTTGATTCTGGTTAGAAATTTTTATAAACTTTAACTTATTATTTTGTCTTTTAAATTCAGTTTTTTTTTCTTAGATCATTAAATAAAAGTTAATTTTATTTAAATTTTTAATTCTAATTATAGAAAGGTATAATTTATACTTTTAATGTAAAAAATATAAAATTAAAAATTAGTCAAATTAATTCAAGCTTATTAACTAAATTGAATTTTTTTTAAATTTTATTTTACAAGACTGTACAGATTTTTATCCTTATATTTCGGAACATTCTGGTACTTCCTGATAAGCACTTGAGTAAATACACGGTTTTTGAGTGACCTAAATGGTTAATCTTGGAATTTAACTCATACTGCTAACAGACTGCTATTTTTTTCGATCTCCAAATACAATGCTATCGAAAGAATATTATTAACATTACAGAAGAGCTTGTCATAAATTCGAGCTTAAGCAAATACAATTTTGTCCTCTATTCTCTATCTGACAGCAAATGAATTTCAATAGAATAATGAACGTTTTTTTGACGTTGATAAATGATTGATTCAATATAATTCAAAAAGAAATTACTGCAACAAAATTGAAAAGATTATGTTTTTTCAATTCTCCTGAATTTTACATTTTTAAACTTTAAAATTATTGAACTATTACTCTATTCAATTATCTTCTAGTTAATTTCAAACTAGCTGCTAATTTTCTAGTACATTTTCTTCTTTAAACCTCTTAATAATTATAAAGACATTGCATACATTAGTATAAAACAGTTGTCCGACTTAACACGGCCATTATATACTTCGCCGTTCGTGTATTTATCCGCCTCATAAAGGCATAAACTTTGATTTTATCTTTTCAGCTTCTCTGTATGTTAAATTCTCAAACTACAGCAATACTTTACACCAATCATTCCATCAAACCTTCCGCGCAACAATAAACATCCTCCTTTCCGCATCTTAATTCTCTTATGTCACCTCCCCAAGAGCCAATTGTGCAACCGCGAAACGCAGAGCTGCAAAAAATCAATTACAATCGCGCGGATCAAAAATAAAAATTCAAACGAGCCGTCGGCTCTTAAGCTCTTAAGCTCGCGGAACGCCTCTGGCCGTGATAAAAATCGACGCGGCCGATCTTTCCGCGAAGGCGCGGGAATCCACGCCTGCTTAACGGTAACAGTCACCCAAGTCCAAATAGCGTCGCCTTAGCCGCGGCTGCCGTATCGTCGCGGCGCATGTTACCTGTGTATATCTAAGCGGCGTTAGTCGAGCGACGCTGTGGTTTTTTTTATGTTCGGTCGTTATCAGTGAGATATCGGCGTGTGTTAGTTTTGTTTTGATCGATTTTCGAGCCGATAAAGCAGCGCGTGCTCCTCGGCCGAAAAACCTTGATTTTTTAACTCGACAATGGATCTCGTTCTCGTTTGAAAAGAAGAATAAGCAGGGTACTTGAAAAGTCGCGGATCGATGCTATCTACTGTATTTTCCTCGTACACAAAAAACGTTATGTAAACAGATGATTTAATGCTGAATTGGCTATTCCAGCTTTATACTGGAAAAGCCACTTGCCCATGAAAACTAACATATAAATAAATAGCTTCCATTCAGCATTGATAAAAATTTCGATATTTCCTTCAGATCCTCGTCAGGAGCGACTTCGGCTGGGAGTTCAGCAGCAACGGCAACGTTCCAGCTGACGCAGTCGTAGCCGGCCAGACCAGCGACGGCGAGCCCCTGTACGTTGGCCGCGCGCTCCACAACGGATCCCAGACCCTCGGCAAGGTGAGTTTCTTTTGCCTGTTCGATTAGTCGAGTAATTCTTATCTTTGATGAAGACTGATAAGGAGATTTGGATTATTCGAGCGGAGTTATTTTTATCGATGACGTGAGGGGATTTTTTTACGAACGTAATAAATGTTTGGGCTAATTGACGGATTCGTTTATGAAGAGAATTGGAATTTTATGAATGATGCTGTTTTTCGAAGGTGATGAATATGTGTGTTCTGAATCATGATAAACATTTGTTTTATCTTTTTTTTTATGAGATATGAACTTTAGTTGCATTCATGTATTCGACAAACAATTAAATTTTTTTCACGGTAAACTAAGTTTTCTTCGCCTTAGTCACACTTGGCGAAAGTTCAAAGCATCGCCTGGCTCTAACTACAAAACCCAGCCAACACTTACATCTTAAAAACTATTAATCCATGTAAGCACAACGGTAACGTAAACGAATCCGATCAATCACATCCTAGAAATTGTCCACGCGCAGAATACGAGCAGTAATACCAGTTCTCCAAGCTGGACTCCAGTCCACACTGGATCGCAGCCCTTTTGAGCACACGCATAACTGCACATTTAAATCCGAGCGCGCGCTTATACTTAAAGCGACAAAACAAATTACGCGATTGAAAAGGTGCACCGACTGACGTCTTGGCCATATCAATCTGTTACAGGTGCAGCCAAGCCACGGCTGTCTCTACATTCCCTTCGACGGCGAGGAGATGTCCTTCAAGGATTACGAGGTCCTCGTCATGCACTAATATCATCGCCCGTCCACCGCACACGTCCATCCAGTCGATTAGGATTATCGAACGTTCCTCGGAAAGAAAAACAATTGTTTGAGCGCAATTTTTTTCTTTTCTTCTACATGGCCTTTCTTGGCTGACGAGAGGCAGCTGAGATTGCTCTTCTTATTTAAGATTATTTCTCTCTCTTTTTTTTTAAATAAATAATTTTATTGTACATACGTGAGTTGCCTTCTTGATTGAGAGAATTAATTGGTTGTTATAGGCGAGCGCGAAATTGGCGGGATAGTGTGACCTAAAAAAGCGAGATTGCATTTTGCCATTTTGAGGCGGGATTTCTTGTTTTGCCATTATTTCTTATTGCGGCTTGAGCTATTAGCAGTAATTATTGGACTGATTACAAGAATGCTTTCTATTTCAAAACTGAAGATCGATTATAAACGAACAAGCAGTATTACACGGACCATTGGTTCTCATAGGTGGATTGTATAACAATATAATTTCAGAACTCATTTGCTACTTTATGTAGTTCAGTATAATTATTCAGAATACAAAAGTAGTCACAGTAATTATTTTGATTATCTCGAAAAAAAAAAAATTATAAAAAAGAATTTAAAAAGAGGAGTTAATAACAATAATTATTTTGAATTTGATGATTAGAAAATTGTTATTAATTTGAAGATTCGTATGATAAGAGAAAAGTGTCATGTAATCTACCTTAACAAAAACCTAAAAAAGCGAGTGGTTATGTTAATTAAAGTCAAGCAGACTGCGAATATCAATTAATCAGAATTAATCAACGAATTTCTGCAAAAACAAGTTATTTTTTCCCAAATTTTAATCTTTATAAAAAGCCATTTTTATCAACCTCAGCCACACTTAATTAACAAACCGCGTGAAACTTTCACACGGCAAAGCCATAACATCTCTCGAATTCGCATCAATCTCGCGACTCTCGGAGCGTAATATTCATAAACTTTCGATTTCAAGCTCAGCCCGCGTCTGACACCATTTCAGTATAGATAAGCCTCGAGCCGGCTCAGCCATTATTCTAAAATCCACGCTAACTCCGCGCGTGAATCACACCAACACAAGACCGTATCCCTTCCCATTCCCAAAGCCATACGTCTCTATTGCCGAGCGCATTACCGATCGATCTCTCGCGCTGCAGCTAAGAAGCTCCGAAAAGGAGAGTAAAAAAAACGGCAGAACTCGTTTGCCGGCCGAATCGGCGCGTGCGTGAGCCTCTCGCTGTGTGCGGCGACTTTCACAATTTCTCCCGCTCGAGCCCGAAACGTAAAAACGTCCCGGCCGAGGGAGATAAGCCGATTCTCAGGCCGATCTCGGCGAGAAACTCGAGCGCCGATCGGGACTTTTCTTTTTGTTGTCGGTGATTTTTTTTTTTTTTTTTAGAGGTGGGGTAAAAAGAGGTAAGTGGAGGAGAGGCGCTAAGTGATAATTTGACGATAATTCGCCGACGAGAGTGAAAGTAATTCCGGCGATTTGGATCGGCTGTTGCGCGAGGTAGCTTTTCGTTTTGCGCCGAGGGGAGCAGACACGTGCTGCGTTATCCAGGTTGATCGGGACTGTTTTTTTGGGAAAATAGAGGATTTGTGAGAGTGTTTATGGTATTAGGTTTGGGAATAATGTTTGATTTATAGGTATGGAGTTGTTTTGTTAATGTAAGCTGATTTTTGTTTTTTGCATACCTTAGCCTACTGATGTAGTCAGTGACCTGCAGATATTAATTAGCATATTGGAAAAATATTTTGATCCACATGCTAATCTATAAATAGATATTAGCGGTTCTCTGAAACTTGAGGGACGCGAAAAAAGGATAGGTATGCATTTATGCATCCGTTTTCATCCAAGTATCTTTGCCATCTATATTTATTCGATAATTATTTCAACAATCATTTTTTCGAGGTCAAAGGTGTTTTTAATACTTTTAAGCATCCGCAATCAATCACCGTACTATTCCGAAAACAAATTATAAAATATTAAACTTAGGTATCTTGTGCAAAAAGTAACTACGTATACCGAATTTAATGAACGTGTCCTTGACCACCTAGCACGAAAACATAATTTCAATCAAACAAAAAAGCCTCCTATCAATCAAAATCATGCGATTATAATATTCGCCTATCCAAGACCAACCTCGCAAAACTTTAAATTACCTCATCTCGCCAAAAAAAAACTCCGATCTCCCATCCAAAAGCAATCGTCATTGACGTAACAGTCACCCTTGACTAACCCCGATCCTCTTCAGCTGAATCCGCTCTTGACCCACTAACCCATCGGACCTCGAAAAAGCAAAAAAAAAAGCATCTCTGGAAAAAAAAGTAGCTAAATCCTCGACTATCGGCGGCAATAAATCCGCGCATCTCGCGAGGCCGCGCGCGGCGATGAAAAATCCGAAGGCGTCTCGCGGCAGTCGAGCGCATCGAGAGTGAAAGCGCGCCGAGCTCGAGACGCCAGACGGAAAAATATGGGTGTACGAGTGTGGGAAGAGCCGAGCTCAGACGCCGCCGGTTTCGACAATCGGAGCGCGCGGCTGGTATGTTGAGCTGGATAAGCGTCCTCCGGCGCGCCGAGGAAAGTGAAATCTTCACGCTGGATCGTTGAGAGATGTGGGATAGCGTGGGATCGGTTTGGGAGTTAGGGGCGTGTTGTGGGGTTCGGATGTTGGGCTTGTTTGGAGAGGGATTGGAGCTGTGATTTATCGAATTTTTCTTATGTTAAGGTAAAGAAAGACCTTTTATTAATGGTGGTGGAAAGATAAAAATTAAAAGCCAAGGATGATTATTTTAATGTTTAGTGTAAATTTTGATTTTTTGGTTTTGTATGGATTTAATTTGGAGACTTTTTGAGGCAACTTATTTAGTCCATTTTAGTTTGTTAAATACTTACTTGCTTGCGTATAAATTAATACTTTTTGGTCATGCCGTCGAAAAAAAAATTAAACATTAAGTATATTAAAAAAAAAATAAACATTAATATTAAATACTTAAATATTTAATTTTAGAAATTGATATCAAGAGAATATTATTTTATACATTCATAATGAGGTCGATTATTAAATTAACATATTAATTATTCTAAATGAGAGACTTTATTAAGCCTAATTACAGAATAGCAACAGTTTTTAAGTTTCTTGTCAAAGGCATGAAAATCGTTTACTATTCTAAAAAGTTCAATTTTTTTATAGCTAGTCTTCCATAATTACTAACAGTGTCCTTTAGCTATAGTTGTTAGAGTATTTAATAGATACTTTATTAAATAACACAGTTCCTTTGATATATCCATGTAAACAATGACATGAAAACATAATAATTTTCAGCCTGCTTTAAATAATAATCTCTCATTAAATTCCGTACAGCCATAATCTTTATAAATTTTCAAACATTTCTATTCTATTCTATTGTAGCAAACCATCTTCCCGCGGTGACTCAGCAACATCCTCATCGACCACATTACTTCCAATTGTTATTTCAAACGAACGAAACAATGTTTACGTAACTAATTACAAAAACAAAACGAATAAATAAAGCAAACTAATCACCTCCAATCCTCGTCCTCAACAATCAAGCACAATTCAAAACTCCCAACCCATTATCCGTCCAACCACTCGAACCACCACAATCGTCAATTAAAAACAAAATCATCCCACCAAACCGAAAAAATTCCAGAGCACCACCGGATAACCATCATCGCTCGCTTTCTCATCCCCAAAAAATCGATTACTTATAAAGGGAGGCAGCATCCAGGGATCTCGCTGGCAGCTTAAAAAGATGCCGCGGCTCTCGGCCTAATGACCGTCTCTCCTCGACCTTGTTCCCCGAATTGAACAACCCTCTTTCTCTCTCGGAATTTTACGAGCGCATAATGACGACGCTATTAGGCTCATTTCTCTGGGCAGGCCGCGTATGCAATAATCATCAATCAAGCGGGCTACGCGCTGCGGCCAGATGCAGGCGACGCGCGGCTCGCTTCGATTTCTCACGCGTCACCTTCTTTTTCATCCGAGCCGACGTGGATAGGAGGACGGACGGACGGGCTTGGGTGTGTGAATGTTTTGAGTATCGACGTTGCCGAGGGGTTTCAATTTTGTGGCTGGGTTGGAGGAGTGATTTAGTAGGGTTTTTGGAAATAGTTGATGATAATTGGTTGGGCAAATTGATTTGACTAAAAAATTGTAAATTGTAAAGTTTTAACTATTGCTTTAATAAATTTGCGATCAGATCAGTTGTTAGGCGCTTAGTTAGGGCCTATGGTGATGTAGATCAAGATTAATCTGTAGTGAATACAGGATGGTTGAAAAGAATTAAATTATACTAGACAGTGTTAAATTATTCATTAAATTAATGTATAAGCATTTTAAATGAAATTTTCGATAGTTGGATTAAAGAAACATAATTCACACAATTACATTAATTTTAATATATATTTTATTAATTTTATTTTATTAATTTTAACGGACATAAGTCCTTTTACAAAATAAAATACATAGATTTTTATACAAGATGGCGCAACTAAAGCTAATAAAAAGTTAATAAGGATTTCTTTAACAGATTTCTTAAAGAGTCTATCGAAAGTATAGTAGATAAATCTAATT
>JAPYZA010001327.1:0-21534 GCA_030522685.1 Eupelmus azureus | reverse complement strand
TTAATATTCAAGGAACTTAATTTCGTGTTTTCGTTATGCTTTTCGGCACGCACCAAACCTGAAAACTTTGTCTGACTCGCATCTCGTGATGCTCTCTATCACTACGGCGTGCTCTACATTGCGCATAGGCTCGGGGGTCGTTGCAGACGGAGTAGTAGGAAGTACCGTAGTAGAGGCCTCCGGGTGAAGGGACTGCCTGGGGCGAGCAATGGGTCGATGAACACCATCGTCGGGGCGGCGGGAACGTCCACCATTACGACTGAGACCTTTGACAGGGCCGACACTGATGTCAGCTTCGTGTCCGCTTTTTCTTTCTTGGCTAGCGCTGATAACGGAAGCTTGGCATGGAATTACGGATGTTAATTGGATGATCACCAATGCGATGAAAAGTAATGAAAATAATTTGTACATTGCGAAGGATACTGTTCAAGTTGTAGAAAATGACTAACGATGCTTCTCTGCAGGCTCGAGAATTTATAAGATGGGCTGTTACATCATCCACTGATATAAGCAATAGACAAACCAGTCTTTTGGAAGAATTTTTAATGAGGATATAGTTTTAGAATAACGGAATCAGAACGTTACCGTACACGAATATATGAATATCTTATTTAGCTTAAAAAATAGATTAAGAAGTTCATTTTTTTTAGAGAATATCAAATAATTTTGGAAAATTCAATTTATTGATCACCGCGAACAAGAGAAAGTTTAGGCTCAAAGACTCTGTGAGGTGTACTATTTTATACTTATAGTCTCTTAATATCACACATGTTGAGTATGAGAAAAAATCTTTTCCCCTTATGGGAAATAGAGAAATATCTGAAACTAAGTTTGAAAATAACTGAAACTAACGTCTGAGAGAATATTATTTGAAAATTTTAAATAAATAAATAAATATATAAATAAAGGTGTAAAAACTATTTTACTTAAAATTGAATTGAAACAGATTCTTTTTCACAATTTAATAACTACTGATTTTTTGTATGATGAGGGATGGAGCGATATAAAACTATTTGTAGGCTTAAAATGGTTTTCATAATATAATTTCATAAAATAATTTTGGCTGCTCAAACGGTCTTTGAAATGATAGAAAAAGTCATTAAGTAGTAAAACTAATAGATATCGTCCAAAAAGTAGCCAAAAAAGTATTACAATCTATGTATACAAAGGAAAAATTAATAAGCACCAATGAGTGTCTAAAGATTTACTTTTATTACAGCAAATAAATATATTCTTGTAATAACAAGAAGTGATAATAGTTGATTTTTTTTAAAATACAATTTTTAAAATATAAAGTTACATACAAAACCATTTTTATAATGACAAAAATGATTAAAAAATAAATTGAAATAAGAGCAGAAATTAAATTAAGTTTCCTTCTCTTAAAATTAAGAAGTTCGAAAATCTTTTTCTAATGCTTCAATTCTATCCAGTACGCAAGATGAAGAAATGCGTGCACCTGCATCATGGTCCCAACAATCCTCTATAGTGTTACAGATTGATGCAAGGCCCTGTAAGAAACTTTATTTAATTATGTTTCTATCGTTTAAAAACTACATATTATAATACTGAAACTTTTTATATTATTATACCGTATGACTTTTCCAAGTATCAGGAATTAAAGGTCTTCTTTTTTGTTGAACAACACATGCATGCATCTCCTCATGAGTGGGCTTTAAACCAAGCTCTTTTTCAAAAGGCAACTGATAATCGTCTACTGCAACCTGCGAATTATAAATCATAAAAAAATAAAATTCATATATCAATTGTCGGAGTAACCAGTCTATTCCATACTCTTCAGATGGAATATTTACTCAACATTACTTTGGAAATTTTTAAATGTAACGTATCCAAATTCGTACCTCTACAACGTCGCACCTTGAGACCAGCTCCCAAAGCACCAACCCGCAGGCGTACATGTCAATAGCGAGGAAGGCTTCTTTCGTAAAATTGATGGCGCCGTCAAGTACCTCGGGCGCCATGTAGCGGAGTGTACCAACACGACCGCGCTGATCGCCCCAGGTGCGGTTTGGCCGGAAAATCAAAGCTAAACCAAAGTCAGCTATGCAGGCACGCATGTCGGCGCGCAACAGCACATTTTTGGACTTAAAATCGCGGTGGGCGAGCGCCGGCTTGTAGCCGTCCTTGTCTGGTTTTGGAATGAACTCTTGGTGTAAATGATTCAGACCTCTATAAACAAAGTAAAATAAACAATAAATAATTTAATTAATAAAACTTATTTATCCTGAAATATCTTAAATAATTAAATTCATGTTCCGAATATTATAAAATTTGTTTACCATTGTTTAGTTCATAAATGCCAACAATCAACTTATGGCTAAAACTTAATATGAGAATGTATTTTTTATACTCTATTTTCAGATGAAACTTTTAAATAATTGTTATGTGTATCAAGTAATTTTTGATTAATAATTGTAAAAATTTAAGGTTTATGCAACATGAGTGAATGCAGCATGCGACTACCTATTGTACACTATTATAATTATTCTTCTTCAGTTTAAATTGTTATTTTTTAGAGATAACTTTATACATTAACAGTTGATATGAACAGTAATCTGCAATTTTTAATTTATGCGCCGCTTTTTAGTGGCATGTTAAAACGATGCGCGCTTCATGAACACAGTTGCTTTTTACGCTTTTTATGTTGCTACATGATGCAAGAATTGCAAAAAATATTTTTTTATTATTAAATTGAAGTACTTATTACTTCTAAATTTTAAACCTACAATAAAAAAATAATAAAATTACAAAAATAGTCGTCTTGCTTTTCCTTTGTATTAATTTCAAAACAATGGTTAATAACTCCAACTACCCTAATATAAATAACTCCTATAGCTACACCTTCAATTAATATTAATCCTCTCAACACGCATTACATACCTGGCAATGGACAACGCAATTTTGTGCATCTCCTCCCAGCTGACAACATTGGCTTTAAGATAGTCATAGAGAGAGCCCTTTTCGTGATATGCGGTGACCAGCCAGAATTGGGAGTCTAGGTTGTCGCCGATTCGATGAGCGCCAATGAAGCGCAGCACCGCTTCGTTATCCATCCCTGGCAGCCGGAACACTTCGAGCTCGGTAAGCCAGGACTGACGGTCTCGCAGGGGGATTACCTTCACGGCGACCGTTTCGTCGTTCTTGTGGCGCGCCGTCCACACGGCGCCGAAACGGCCTAACGCTTTTTGTTCGAGCAACTCCGGATTGGCGTCTGCACTTACAGCTGGGTCTGGACTTATGTCGTTGGAAGAATGCTGGTGATTGTCTAATGGCTTCGGACGGCACTGGCCATTTTCCATATTGATTAACTATAATTGTGAAATTTTTTTTTAATTGGTGTTGGATGATTGAAATAAGGTTTTTGATGAAGTTAAACAAATATATAGATTTAATTCCTTTTAAATTTAAGTCATAGTTTTAAAATAAATATTTTAATATGCGCGTAAACAAAATGTATATTTAATTTGTATGTACATGTAACTTGTACTTTCAATAAAATGTTTACTATTGTAATTAATATTTTTTCAATATTATTTTATTTTTCCAATAAATTTTAATTATAATGATTTTTTTAAATAAATCGGATTCTTCAGATTCAAATTGTATTCGCAAATTTTGATTGACACATGTGCTTTACAATGCATACGTAAAAAAAATAATCTAAAGTTCTAAAGTAGTTATACGTACTTCATTTTCATAATAGATCTTGCGATGCTCGCGGTACCACAAAATGCAGGTGAGACCAATGCCGAACATAAAAACGCAGAGTGCAAAGATCAACGTGAACATGTATTGTTCCGTGTCTCTCAGAGTAGTCAGAGTCTTGATTTCTACAGCAAGATCATTCTTTTGTTCTTCCAAAAATGCCGTATAAGTGGAATTTTTGTTGCACATATTTCCATTACAACAGCAAAAGTATAGTCGATTCGTCTCATCCTTATTTCTTTGGACGCAGTGAGATTTCTGGTAGCAATCTTTGTTGTTAAAGAAGCAACCCTGAAAAAAATAAAATACGAAAATTAAAACTAAAATTCTTTTTATCGGAGACGAAATGAAAAATTCATGAATATGAAAAATATGATTAAAATATTCGGCTTTAGCTAGAAAAAATTTAATGAATAAAAGAATTACCTTCATTTGTACATTCGTGACTCCTGTCTCGGTATTGTACTCCCAGAGCGTGAAGCAGTGTTTGTGTGTCTCATGTCCCTGGGATTTGCATTGTTCCAGCGAGATGCAGTCCTGTTTATTTTCTACGGTACATGTCGCCCGATTGTACGATTCGCAATACGATGAGTCTTGCACGTCATGGCTTTTAACTGTTCCTGCAAATTAAAGTAATATTTAAAATTTATTCAATACAGAACAAACATTTTACGATCCACAAAATAAGAAATATTAAAACTTGGAAGCATGAAGTAAAAGTCTAAACAATTAAAAGACAAATTTTCACAATAACTTACCAACAGTAAGAACAGATATCAAAACAATCGAAGTCACGTGAGCCCTCATATTTGTCACACAATTTTAAACTAGAGTATGAAATCTAATAATTATAATATTTAAACAGCGCCCTGAGTTCGTACTTCTTAAACTGCACAAGTGTGAATGAACGCCGAGCAAAGTGCGCACTTGTAAATGTACTTAGAAAAACTTCAGCAATTAGTTAATGTCCAATAAGGATTTGGTATAGTAGTACTATTAGTAGTATTATCCGAGCGGGCGTCAAATTTCCAAACAGACAACGCCCAGTTTTCAGGTGTCTAGTCGAATGTCCGATACTCATTACGATTATATCTAATACTTTGCCCAATGAATATTGTATTTTTGTATGATTTATTATTGATGAAAATCCAGTTTGATTATTTAGAATTTTATTTGATTTTTTAATAAACTGCAAAGAATCATAAAGATTTACGAGACAACTTAAAAAATTAACATAAAATCAAGAGAAAATAATTATTATAAAACGAACAGCTACTGTTTTCTTTAAGAATAAATCATTCATTGAAGAATTATAAATAATAAATCAGCTTTCATACATAAATAATGTTTTATTTAAAATAAGTTATAATCACAAATAATGTTTAGACTTATTGTAACTACAAATAAGCTTTGTAACAAAGTACAATCGAAAAATCACGCAAACTAAAAAAAAGTATTTTTAACAATGATTCAAAGGACTGTACTTAACTCAGAAATATTGGCACAGTCATTAATTAAGATCATATGACCCCACTTGGTTTGACGTCAAAAGTATGCATAAAATTAGTAATGAATTATTGTAAATAAATTAATATCCTCATACTAACAACAAAATGTATCTATAAAACTTTTTTGACAACACTGAACTGCAGTGTTTAAGAGCTATTCAATATCAGATTACGAAAATGTTGATACTTAAAACTCAGACACTATTTAAAAAAGCTAATAAAAAATATCCAATATTCTTAATATATTGTAATACCTACATAAAGTAAATCTATAGAATTTGTTAATCTAGTTTTTTTTGTGTTTCATTCGATCGTTTCGTAATTGCATTCTAAGATAAAATTATAGTTCGTTTTTCGTATTTTTCTTTTTGATCTATATGATTACTCGAAATAAAAAAACTTAGCAATGTAGAGACAAATATTTAAATCAAAATATAGAAATCCAGTGAGACATTTCTTGCCATGCTACTTATAATTATTTTCTTTCATAATTTCTTTTTCTTGATTCAAAATTGAGTGTTAAACGTCATTTTTTATAAATCATCTTGAATAGAGAGAAGTTTTGCAATTTTTTGTTCACTATTCTCGAAAAAAATATGATTAATTATGATAAGATAATTTATAATATCTTGTAATAAACTCTGTAATAATCACTTTTTAAGAATAAATTTTAGATTCTGATTTTAGACATTATTTTATTTTTAATAAATTTCAAATGTATATAAATTAATTTTTAAGAATTTCATCAGTTATTTTTAATTCAATTAATTAATCAAGAAAATTTGTTAATTATTAAAAAAATCAATCATTTCTTGAATGTTGAAATTAATCAGACTGTATGTATATATTCAAGACAAACTTCAGAGCTGTACACATGTATGTAAGTCTCAACATTGTAAGTTTTTTTATAAGGTTTTTAAAATTTATATAAAAATTTTGCCAAAATTAGCTTATAAAAGTTCAAATGAACTCAATCTCCTAATTCGTTGTAAAACGCTATAACAATAAAATTTTTAAATATTTCGATTTAAAACTGTCACTCGCAGTTTTAGTTGTGTTAAAATTCAGATCTTCAATACTGTGAATCTTCAAAATTCATATACTTAAGCTGTGTACAAACGTCATCGACCATTGAAGGAACGTATGTGTCTAAAAATAAAAAATTTTTAATCACTAAAGCCATACATCTAATAAACATTTCGAAGCTTAGTACTCACTTTGATAAACGTTGTAATCATATAACGCTCTTAATTTTTGAAACACTAATGATATTGCGACATTAAGAGATAATTGTTTTGTTGGTTGCACAGTACCATAATCCTCAAAAATAATTACATTTTCTTTAAAAATTGTTATCTGCAATAATTATAATAATAATATGTATAATTACAACAATATTTTTGATCTATATTCATGTTCGTTTTAGAATAACTGATATTTAACTAAAATAAACAAACCTTATGAATAAATCCAACTGGATCATAACTTGTCAGACATTCAAAAGAACACATAGCTTGTAGCATCTTCGAGACAAAATCAGAAAGAATTGTTACATATTGTAAATCAAGGTCATCTTGCTTTTTATCAAATCGATTTACTTGCATTGTTGTTTTTGAATAGTACTTTTTTGGTACTTTTTTTATTTTGTCTTCCTTTAGATTTTTTGATTGTAAAATTGCTTCATTGATGCACCTTTGTCTTTCGGCTTGTTTAATAGGACCAATTGGCTTCGCCCAGCGAATTTCCCATTGTTCTTGATCAGCCACACCACCAGGTCCTTAACATTTAAAGAATTAAAAGTTTTAATGTAAATAATACTTATTCTAAGATAAAAAAAATAATTTCAAAAAGAATTTAAATGTTTTGAAATTCTATGTTCTAAAGTACTATTAGAAAGTTCAATAAATATACTTGTCATTATTTGCATAGCTTTTTCAGCTAATTCACGAGTTTCATAATGAACAAATGCAAAATGATTGATTTTCTTCAATTTTAAAATTGGAATATTTGTTTCTCTCTGAAAAATATCTCGAATCTTTTGTTGAGAAATATCCATAGTAAGATTTCTGACAAAAAGTGCTGTTACCTGTATATTTATAAAGTAGTTGATTTTATTACATATATTTCAAATAAATTATTTTAAGTAAAATAAGTAAAATAAGTAGCTGACATGTTCCATAATTTCTTCATCAATTGGCTCTCCTGGTTCTGGATCAGCCCAATCTACCGCTACTTCATGATCCCATAAAAGAACTCTTCCAGGAATCAACTTGCGTCTAGCCATTGCAGCAGATCTATGATCTTTAAATTCGACAAATATAAAACCTATAAAAATATCATTAATAGAAATGATAGAAACAGTTTCTGATAGAGCATTACTAATTTGTAAATAAAATCATACCCCTGTTAAGAGTTCGATCTTGGGCATTTGGATATAAATAAATGTCAACTATACCATCCATTAATTTACTTAACTCCTCCATAAATTCTTCTTTTGATTTATTTTTAGGTACACCACCAAAAAATAATCGACAGTTATCAACTGACTTTACAGCACCTATTCGATGACCTGGTCTAATTTCTAGTCCATCAAGCATCTAGAACCAGATGAAAAATAGAATTTAATACATTCAGTAAAAAAACTTTAAAATAAATTGAAATTGAAATTCGAAACTTAATATCATACCATACAAGCTCTACGTGCAGTTTTTGCATCTGCAAATAGCGCAAAAGCATAGCCACGAGTAGTACCAGAGAAATCTAGCATTAAACGTAGTTCTAACAGTCGGCCAGCTTTTTCTAATAATGGCATGAGTTCATCTTCATAACAATCTCTTGGTAATCTTCCAAGAAAAACTTCAGCACCTTTAATACGCTCTCTATGTTCCTTTGTCAATTCTGGCGCTGTAAGTCTACGTTGTCCATTTTCTTGCATGAGTCCATATTCAGTCTTTTGCATCAAGTCTAATAAACGTACCGTCACTTGACAATCACTGGAAACTGCTGATAATGTATCCGAAACACTACTTGCAATAGTTGAAGCACTGCCTCTGCGATGTTCAGTCATTTTTCTTGAGTGATGACTCTAAATTTTAGATTTATTATATTATATTTTATTTTATTATTATTTTATTAATCTAGAATATTTAGGCAAGTTTTATAAAATAAAAATTTGCTATTTTTTTTCTTCTATTAGTTACAAATTTTTAAATCTGCTTAAACTTTTAAAATTTTACGATAATTTTCGAATTTCTTGATTCTTTTGCTTACTAATATCTATTCAAATATCCCATGACTTTCGTTAAATAAATGACATTCGTATTTTCCTGCTTGATAGAACTTTTACAAATCCTTTTATTTAAAATTTAAGAAACAGCAAAACATAAGAACAATTTCCACTTACCTAAATATTCCAAAAAAATCTCGGCTGCCGAAGGGCGCTGCAGCACGTGCTAACGAAAAAATAAATCTCTCAATACATATAACCACGAAAATGTAAATCAACAAACTTCAAAAGAACCACATTATCGACAAAATTTTTATAAAAAATAAACAATTGTGTTCACAAGACAATTTTCTTGTAAAACGTTCGTTAGCTCTTCAGGCGCGCGCGGGCTGCGGGCAAGTTGGATGCGATCTGCGCCTTTTGTCGATCTTTTCGAACTGAGTTCCCGTCATGCACTTGGCGCCGATTCGCGGAAATCCCGGCCTAGGGGACCGTTTTTTTTACAGCGCAGCGCCGATCTGAGCGCGATCTTTTCTGTTACTGTGAAATTGTTTGTGATTCTAGTGTTAAGTAATAGTTTTGATAATTGTGATTTTAAGTGAAATTATTACATTTAGATTCGGTTCGAAATGATATTATTTTTAATTAATCGTTAGATTTTGAAGTTGGAAAAGAGAATGAAAATTTTATACGATTAAAAAAAGAACATTGAATTTCGAATACTTTTTGGTTATTGACGTTGGAAATAGTCTGTTATTTATTATGGATAGTCAGTATATAAACATCAACAGCCAACAGGTTCGTTCGTGTAAGTACACCTATATATACATATATATATATATATATACCTATACAATATTAGGTTCTTGATATCGTTTGGTTAATGTTGTCTTTCTGACATCGCATTATCAACGAATATATACAAGTCTATATTCGTTGGCATTATATTTGTATATTTATTATATTAAGTCCCCTTTTATAAGATATTTATGATAGAATTTGAAAAGCTGTATACCTATAATATTGATGCTATATGTTTGTAAAGTCTGACGGATGATGATAACATGAGATATACTTATACAAGCAGCTGTTACTTTAATTTTTTCTTTGAAATTATTTAAAATTTGACTGTACAATCAAAGTATAATGATACCATTATTTATAAGCCCTAAAATTTTTATAAGCCAAGCAACATTATTTTTAAAGATATTTATATTCGGAGATCGAGATATATCAACACAAAATGTTGATCGATCAATTTTTGATAAATATTTAAATTTTAAGATTTTTTTTTATATAATATTTAAACTGATAAATTTGAAAAAGTCCAATGATTCTATTTATGGTATATGTTTGAAATTAAATATAAAGATTAGAGTGAATTAAAATAAGAAAATAAAAAATTTGTTAATATATAATAACTGTATACCAATCTTTATGTGGGAAGGGTTCTGACGGAGTTATTTAATGTCTTATGGACGCGACTTTTTTTATATAATGTAATTCAACATCACTTATAAAGTATAATTAAATAATTAGCTAATAATGAGTATACTTATCTTCATAATTTTTCAATGATGGACTTACATATTTATAATAAAACATGGAGTTAAAAAATATAGCAATTTCTTCTAAGGCAATTTAATAGTTTATAAAAATAATTAAAATTTGTTTTAGTATATTTTACTTCAACAGCAATATTTAATTAAAAATTTTATTAACAAATTGTATAAAAGTCTTATAAAAATATTTATGATATTTATGTACAATATGAAACAGATTCAGGATCAATGTTCTAAATGCATTCTTAATAACTAACTTTGTACATAGCATTCAATATTCACATGTTTCGTCATGAAATTAAAATAACATTCATTACTCGTCAAGAAAAATTTTTTCTAATTCATTTTCATTTATTCTAGGGTTGTAAATTTCTTTTTGAGTTTCTGGTTTATATGAATCTAATGAATCTGTAAGTCCTTTGCATTTATCTACAGCACACAAACTCTTGTTATTTACTTTTTTTACATTAAAACCTTTGTTAATGATTCCACACAATCTTCTTGCAAAGTCTTCAGATTCCTGAATTTGATCAGTTATTTCTGATTCTTCTTTTAAAGCTGCATTAAATACAGTTACCTGCAATAACATAAGTATAAAAGTTGTAATACATTTTTTAATAATTTAAAAATTAGCATATAAAAAATCTTTTTAGATATGTTATATGTTAAATCAACAATCTTTTGTAGTTAATTCATGAATAAAAATGTTACATAGCTTTTTATATTATAATTTTTTACATCTAATTATTACTTTAAATATAAGTTCAAAAAGAATTAATAAGAATACATCAATTTAAATAAAATGTAGGTAATAAATTTCTATCTTTAATTATAACAAAAAAAAGGCTAGAATTGTTTATAAAACTTTTAATTTTTTATTTATAATCAATTACCCTTTTAGCCTGTTGTTGAAGATTTTCTAACTTTCTTTCTAAATTTCGAAATTCTTCGTCACTATATTGGACTGCTTGACATTTATCCTCTTCCAACAAAACATTGTTTGGTATGGAAATAAATTTGTTGACAACATTCTAAAATAATTTATATTTATTATTTACAAAAAAAGAAAACGTTTCATTTAAACAATAAATCAATTTTAAATACCTCTATTGTTAACAAATGTGGTTGCATATTATGTCGATAAGCTTTTCTTAAATTTTTTATGTTGCTTTTTAAGGTTTCCATTCCTTTAGCATCTGGATTATATTTTTTTTGGATTGACAAATAAATTTGCTCACATCTAGAATCCACATTTTCTTTTAACTTCTGGCTTACTATAATAACAAAAAGAAAAATATTTTCCAATTACTATTATATCCTAGCATATTATTTTTTTCCTTAATTTTACTATTTTTAATATAATTATGAAATTGAAATAGGAAATTAATAAAATTAAATTTTTTATAGTGCTTTACAATAGAAACGTTTATAACTTAAAATAAAAAAAAATGAATAATTGTCATAAACTATATAAAATTATTCCGCAGTAATATAAATTAAAATACTTGTTACTTCAAAATGTATTTTGATTAAAAGTCAAAAATACGATTTTCATTAAGGATAAATGCATTATTAAAGTTTAAAAAAATTCATTTTATTCTTTATTTATAAAAGTATTGAATAGGGAGAACAAAGAACAGTTGACAGATGTTTATAAAATAATATTGATCCATTTATTCATATATTCATAATCTTTGCTTCTGTAGTGTAGTTTACTAATTGTAACTTGAGTAAAAAAAAATTCCTAAAGATAAACCTTTCTTAAACAATCGTCAAAGGCATTTTATAAATTAATTGTTCCAATGCGTTCAAATTGGACATGCAAAAATACATTTGAATATTGTTAATACTTCACTAATACATCTCAGCAAATTAAAAAAGATTTATCTTCAACATTTTTCTAAATTGCTCACATAAAAAGGAACAGGTGTACAAAATAACAAAAAAATTAACAATTACAAAATCATAAAAACAAAGCGCATTAAAATAATCTTACAATAAACATAATCAATCTCAACATTCTCAAACCTATAAGTTTACAAAAAAAAGCATATAGACTGTAGCAACCGTCAAACAATAGACCAGCGCCTATTGTCTGACCATTCCAGCGCCTCGGAACGGTACATCCAAAGCTACATACAGACGTACATCGTCGATAGCTAAACAAAATCCAGCACGAAAACTCATGCAGAAAAATAAACAAAACGTGTGCGCAGATGGGCGCGCGTATATATACACATATATATGCATAAACGCGCCGTCGGTGTCAGTGGCCTCTCGTCGAAGAAAATGTCCCGGTCGCTGGACGAGTGTGAACTCTAGTCATGATTTCGATCGCGCAGGCCACATGATACCAGAGCACACTCGCCGAGCGCCCCAGAGACTCTCTCGGCAAGATAAAACAAAGCGACAAATAATTCGGCTACAACATCCAGAGAACAATAAAAAAACAGAGCCGAAGGGGCACGCTAACTGCACAAAGGAGAGCGCGCGTGCAACGGCTTATAAAAGAGCGAGAGAGAGAGACGGTTGCGTATATACGTGGGAGCTTGAGTAAAGAAAAGAGAGAGACGCGGAGAGAGAGGGACTCTTACTCGCTGCGGTAACGGTCCTGGAGTGCAGCCCGAACAGCTGCATCTGGTACTCCTCGGCCTTGCGCCGCTCGGCCTCCGACGGCGGCGACGTCGACATCCTCGCCAAGCTGGGTATGTGTAGCCTCTCTCGTTAACTCCTGGACGGTGAATTGCGCGTCGGGGATTGTGGAAGCGGCAGCCGGATAGCCATGACTCTTCCGTGTACCTCCAGAGACGCCTTCGCTGGATACAATGGCCAGAGAGAGAGAGAACCGCTTGTTGCGTCTCTAGCGCGCGCGGCGAGTAGAGAGACGGGAGAATGAGCGTCGCGCGCCAGTTTGGAGGTGTACGCGGCGTTGCCGGATCTTAAGGGGATGTGTACTTGTTGCGGATAGGCGCGTGGTCGGTGCGTCCTTTTGTGGGCGGGAGATTTGAAGTAGGGTTTGGGGGGTTTGTTTTGGGGTGTGGTTTTTGGGGATTGAGGGGCGGTGGGAGTTGGTGCTTGGTGAAAGCTTTGAGATGGATTTTAATTAGTGTTTTTAGAAAGGTATTACTTAATTACTTATGAGTGGAAGTATATAAGATTTTAAGTACTTGAAGTACTAAGACTTGTGAAATTACTTTAAAAAATACTTCTTTTTACGTACTTAATAAGAATTTAAACAAGATGCTTGTAAAACACTGTTTCATATATGTGATTTAATATACTTAAGATATACATACATGTTTGCAAATACTTTAATATTTAAAGTATTTTTACTTATACAACAAGTATTGAAATACATTTATATGTATTTGTACTTGTAATTTTTCATTAAAATAAAGATAATAATAGAGATATATTTTTATATTAAACTTTGCTATTCCAATTTTGAATAGTAAATCGCCAAATATATAAAGTTTTTGAAAAATCTGGCAACCCTGTAAACTGATCACATGATCTATAATATTTGAATAAAAAACTTTGGGAGGCTCAAATTCATACCGTGAGCAGCGCTACGATTAGTCCAGTAGTGGTCACGTGATTATTCGCCATTCTCTACAGTCTATTACACGCAAAAAGCTACAGGTTACAGATAATACAAGAATTAGTATGGGATAGTATATCTATATATATTAGTAGAAGCTCTATAGTATCTCACTTCCTAATAATGTATATAGATAATAACTATCTCTTTACTAATTCTTGTATCTGTAACCTGTAGCTTTTTGTGTAAGGCCTATAGCGAGAAAACGCTGCACGCTAAATTTTTTCAGCATTTTTTGCGTTTAATCGCTAAAATTTATAATTTTTTTTTTAAGAAATGAGTACTTTAAATAAAAATCAAACGTGACATAAATTATAATGGAAAAAAGTATTGATTCTAATGGATTCGAATTAACGTACAATAATATTGACATACGTAAAGTACTTATTGCAGCAGTAAAAGAACGGCCTCAACTGTGGGACTTCAAAAATTACCCTCCATTTAAAAGAACAACTCTTATAAAGAATAAATTGTGGGAAGAAATTGAGCAGAAGCTTAATCCTAATAAAGAAAATCGTATGTGCTGTTTCATTTATGTTTGGTTTAACTATATTACAGGCAAAATTTTAAAAATTGTCATAATTTCATTCATTGTTTTAGCTGAATATACTGCAACCTTTTTTAAAAATAAATGGAAAAATTTGTATGATACGTATAGAAGTAATTTAGCAAAAGAGAGAAGTCGAGGTAATCAAAATGGTTCAAAAAAGTTTAAAACTTGGGGTCTTGCAAATCAAATGAGTTTCTTAAAAGACAATATTTTGCATTCTGGTAAGAAAAGGTAAATATAACATTAGTTTTAAAAAATAAGCATTATTTATCGACAGAAATAATATTAATTTAATTTTAATATTCAAATTCTTTTATTATACAGAGCTGTATCTAACCTTTTTACAACAACCAGTTTACCTAAAGATGATGAATCAACAAGTGAGAGCACAGAATCAGACTCCTCAGATGAAAATAAGTCATCTACTGAATATGACAAACGTAAGCTTATGTATTTCAAACTAGCTTGATACTTTATAATAATCTTTAATAACAATCTTTTGAACTTTAAATTAATTACAATAAAATTTTTAGAAAATAAAAAATTAAAAATGGAAGAAGCCATTGACAAAATTGTAGCTTCTTTAAACGTACCCATTGAGCAACCTCAAATAATTATACCATCGGTGCCACCAGCTAATGAAGAAAATGATGAAATTCACCACTTTTGCTCGACAATCAAAGTAAAGCTGCAAAGCTTTGATAAAAAAAAAGCAAGTTTAGCTATGTTTAAAATTTACGAATTACTTTTTAAAATTGAAAATGATTTATTAGACTAAATTATATATATAATTTTTTATATATATTTACACATATATATTTATACATATATTTATTTATTTATTTATTTAATATATATTTTTATACACATTTATAATTATTTAATATAAATTTATACATATCTGTATATACAATTATAATTTATTTTAAATAATATACATTAAAATAATTTTTATTTATGCTGTACAAATACATGCTATATAAATATAAATACAAATTTTTGTCAAAATTTTATTAAATAAAATATTGATGTTAAATAGATGATTTAGTGCACATTAAATATAGTTATCTTGCCAATCCAAAGCACCTTCGTCATTAAAATACTGTACAAATTTTTCTCGAACATTTGCTGCTCCTTTTGTACTAGAATTAGTTCCTGTTCGTGTAATATTAGTAAAAGCGTATGAATTTTCCAACATTGGTCTCCAAGAACCTGATATTAGGTCATTTTCATCTTCATCTTTTGCATTTTGATTAACCAGCTCAGGAGTAACATACTTAAAATTTCCTTTCTCATTAAGATCTGCAAGCCGTAACCAGTTATGTAAACATACACAAGCTTGAACTATTTTCATTGCATTTTCTTGGTCCATATTGATTGGTTGACTGAAAATTCTCCACCTACTGGCTAAAATACCAAAAGTGATTTCTATTGTTTTCCTAGCTCTACCTAAACGATAATTAAAAACACGTTTGTCATGGTTTGCTTTTCTTTCTGGATATGGTCTGAGTAAATAAGTCTTTAAAGGGAATGCTTCATCCCCTACAAGGCAATATGGAAGATTGTCACAACTTTCATCTGTAAGTTTGGGTGATGGAAGATTCATCTGAGAATTCTCAAATTTTTGACATATCGCAGACTCTTTGAAAATATCTCCATCACTTCTTCTACCATATACTCCAATATCTATGAATGAGAATAGATAATGTCCATCACATACAGCAATAAGCGCAATATTATGATTGTCTTTATAGTTATAAGAAGATGTAACTTGATTATCTGGAGACTAAAAAAATATATTTTTTATATAATATAAATTTTTGAATTAGAATTAGAATTTATATATTAAAATAAATTATTTACTTGAATGACTACATGTTTTCCATCAATGGCCCCTATGCAATGAGGAAAATTCCATTTTGATTCATAATATTTAGAAATTTTGTACCAATTTTCATGACTTAATTCAGTTTTCATTACTTTAGATAATAAATTATTCCAAATAGCTTCACAAGTTTCAGAAATAATATCAGTAGCAGTTGTTTCATCAACCAAATACTGATAGGCCATGGAAGTGATTGAATCTCCAGATGCAAGATATCTACAATAATTTTATTAATAAATTTCTTGAATTAAATTAAATATGTTACTACTATACAAACATATAGTAACTTACTTTAATGTTAGTAGTAGACGCTTAGCAATAGCAACAGGTTCTTTAATTAAAGTTTGTCTAAAAATATCTGGTCCCACAATAGTTAATAAATTTTCCAATTGAACAGCAGACATTCTAATATAATTATGAAACCTTAAATCTTCTAGTATAATTTTAGGTAAATTTCCATCAAACATTCTATGAATTCTTTTCTTTTTTTTAACTGAAGCAGCCTTGTGTTTCTTTTCTAAATATTTCTTTTTTTTATCCAATTGTATAATTAAAATAAATATAGCAGCAGCTCTACGCTTTCTTACAATTTCATAATAATTATGAGTAACTTGAGCAACATGTAATGTAATTTCCAATTGTTGAAAAGACATATCTAAATTATTTATTGATTTTTTATTTTAACTATTAATAATAGTAATCCGACATTATTTTGATGTTGTCCCAATGAAATCTTTTCGAGTTTTTAATTTGATTTACATAACCGATATTAGTATTTTAATTACATATCTTATAGTTTGAATTTTTGTGTATCTAATATAGTATATAGAGCTTGATATCAAGTTTATTGACATTGCGTTTAGCCGTGAATTTCGCACCTTTCTGCGAATAATTTCCTCCTAGCTATTCGCCATTCGCTATTCGCAGCGATTCTTTCGTTGCTCGTTGAAAAGCCGCCTTTATAGATGCCGCTGTTGTGTCATTCTATATTATAGAGGGTCTAGGAACAATGCACATGTGGTTTTGTGGCCGCCATTTATAGGAAAAGACAATATATATATGTACAGGTCATATATAATGTTTCTTCCTATAAATGGCGGAACCAATCAGCGAAAGGTAGATACTTCTGCCACACTGTTTATGGACCCTCTATAATCTATCTATATCAAAAAAGTTTTATTCGTCTGCATTTGGGAGCAGCAGACGTTTAAGGTTATGAAAGCTTTACTTTTGTTGTTTTCTCGTTAATTTTAATAGTTTTATGTAATTGTGATTTAGAAAAACGAAAACTAGAAAAATGAGGTTCAATGTTTTAAAACTCATCGGCGAGCACTCGAAGAGATATGCCAATCTGCCGGACAGCTTCATCAAACGAAAAATGGAGAGGGTAAGTTTTTCTATTTTTTCAGTAATTTGACTTGCAGCTGGTATTGTGATATTATGAATATTATAGTTAATTTACTTCCATGATAAACATAAAAATTATCTATAACAGTTAAAATAAAAGAAAACTTTTCTAATATACAAAATGGTCTATTGTAATTTTTTAGATTTTCTGGCAAACTCCTAAATCTCCAAAGTATCTTAGAGCAACAATACAACGTAAAAAATTTCGATTTGGTCTTCATCGACCTTGGACAAATGAATTCAGAATTGAAAATCCAGCTAATCAAATGTATCCACATGAACACGTGGAGCCCGTTTTAGACTGGTCATGGTTTCGAGGAGATAGAGTAAATTACTTGTTCTATTATTTATTTTAAATGTAAATTGATAAATTTGAAAATAAGAATACTCCAACTTATCTTTTTGAATATTTAGGTAGAAATATTAACTGGTCCTGATAAAGGAAAACAGGGACATATCAAAGGCATTTATGAAGAAAGAAACTGGGTAATTGTTGAAGGATTAAACACTATTTTAGAATTTGTAGGCAAAACTAAAGATTTTCCAGGATTTCCTATGCGTAAAGAAATGCCTTTATTAGTGACAGAAGATATAAAACTTGTTGATCCTACAGATCTGTAAGTACTCATCATTAGATAGTATAATTCATTAATTTTATGTATCTATTAAAAAAAAATTTATTTAATATAAAATCTAATTTAAATTTATTTTTTAATAATCTAAATTGAAATTGTAAATTTTTAATAATCTAAATTGAATTTAAATTACTACAGAAATAGAAGAATCAGGTTTTGAAAATTAATATTAATTTAAAAGATTTTAAGATGTTTAAAAATGTTATAATAGGTTTTTTTTAATAGTACATTAATTTTTTTATTTATAAATGATTTTCTGTATCCTGTCTAGTAAACCTACAACAGTTGAATGGCGGTATACAGAACAAGGTGAAAAAGTTCGTGTTTCTACTCGCACAGGAAGAATTATTCCAATACCTCCTTCAAATGATGAGACAGTTGATTATAAATCACCTAATTTATATAAGGAAGGTGAAAAAGACACTCTTAAAAAAGTGGTACAAAAAATTACATTTGTGGTAAATAACTAAATTATGAAAATATTTTTAGATAAATGAGTCATATCAAATAATGATTAACAATTTTCCTTTATTCTAGCCAAGCTTAAAAACTTTTGAAATGGACCTTATGGATAAAATGGGAATTAAAGAAGACCGTGTACAGAAACCAACTTATTGGTATTAGTGGATAATATGCTGAATTACTGCATTTGAACTGTAATAAATTTTGTATATAGAAATAATTTCGCAATAAAACTTTTCTCTTTAATTAAGAATTTTCAGATTATTACATAAATTATAAAAAATATATATAAATATTTATATATATTAATATAAATTAAAAGTAAATAATAAAGTTTGCAGTTATAATATTTTTTAAACTTAAAAAAATAGAAGATATTATATGAAAATTCTGCTTCTAAACTATTAAATTGTTTTTATAATTCTAGTTTTTGTCCATTTATATTAGTTATTGAAATAAATACATTAGACTGTTTGGATAAATGTAGTTGAATACAATGTCATTTATTGCTATCAGAGGCTACAACGAAAAAAGTATTTTGTTTTACAAATCAACAACATGTAGAAAACAATTAGTGTAGAAGGAAGCATACATAACAGCTAGACACTGAGCGCAATTATAATAGTATATTATAGTATAAATCGCAGTTTAAACATTATGTTAGCTCATAGAATAAATCAACTAACGGGTTATTTTGAAGTCAACAGTACAATCGTTAAACCTCTCGCCGAATAATTTGCACATACACACTTATCACAGCACGATTTTCAACAAAACAAGCAAATTCAAAAATTAAACAGACGGTTTAAATTTAAATAATCCAATAATAATATAATTTCTAATACTATCAACATTTTTATATTAACTATGTCTTGGTGTCTCTTTTTTCTTTTCAGAACACCAAGTTATTTATTTTGCACAGGCACACAATACACTCATACATTAAACGCACGGTTGTTTTTCACTATCTATATACATGAAGGCTTTGCTACTTGAAGAGCGAAAAATTAGTATAGAGAATAATTTTATTGGATTAGCATTAGTATTTCATTACATAAAGGCACATTTCGAGAGGATCAATCGTAAACAGATATATGAAATATTTCATTATGGAAGATTTAAAAGTTTAATACTTTATAAAAGTATACTTATCTTATCTCATTATTGTCAGAAAAAATTACAAGTCATGATCCTCTCAAGTTTTACCCTCAGTATCTAGTTAACCCTTTCAAACACAATAACATTCAATAGTATATAGTTAATAGTAGATATTTTTGTTGCAGGACTTTGACATTTATAATTATAATTATAAAATAAAATTACAAATATAAAAACGCATTTTTAAACAGAATATAATAAAAGGATAAGAATTTAATAAATACAATTACAACATGGAATTAAAACTTTTGTATTTATCTATAAAAATATTTTCCAGTTTCCAAAATATCATAATTTTTAAATTTTGTCTATTGTCAAATTTAAAATTAACATCGTAAAAACATTTTATTAGAATGTATGAAAGGGTTAAAAAGAGAGTGGTAAGTCAAAATTTCATAATGTGAAAGTAGTTAGAGACCTTGCATATAGAAACAGTGTTAATTAATTCAAAGATCTCGATCCCCATTAAAAAATAATCTTCATGGAAAAACAGCGTAGCGAGTATAAATCCATCCTACTTTTTTTATTTACAAGTTTACTTTATACAATCAATTCTCATTTTATCCGTAAATTTTCGAATTAACTTTTCTACAATTCTCCCACCGTTTTTCCATCCACCTATTTTTTTAACGGAAATCCGCAAAAACTTTCACAAATATTTACGGAAAAAAAAAATTACATATATATTTATATATCATATGATCCGCGTCATTGCTTCTGCACACTGCGAGGGGTACAAGTTTCGACGTAGTTAATCAGTTTTCTACCTCTCTTGCGTTTCGAAGTGTTACTCACATTTGTTTTAGTTTACACGTATTATGATAATCGTTATTGTATTGCACTGCCAGCACTTGTTTTTTCATTTTTCGTTATACAATAATCGCGCGTTACATCGTTATGCGAATCCGCTTGCACGGATTCGTAATATGGCGAAGATGCAAAGAAAAGATAATATTACTATTAATTAATATAATATATATAATAATATATAATAATAATAAAGGCACACAGGGGGCATCTCTTATATTCAAACGTTTGACTGTCAACCATCTACATTACAATATATAATGTATACAATTTTCATTATCATTAATCGTCTCCCGTCTATACATTAGCGTATATATGAAACAGTCGTTAAGTCTTTGACAATATATATAAATTCATATTTATAAGTATATAAACCCACGCAGTACATAATCTCCTCGCATCCGCATACTGCAACATCGAATTCCAACGTACAGACAGCGTATACCCATACGTTTCACGAGTTAAACTTCGATTCTAAACCGAAGCAATCGTACCGTACGTTATCGTTTCTACATCTCGCATCGAGCCTCGAGGCGTGCTTTCGTCCCGCCACTGCTGGTCGTTGATAAATGTTAATCGTAAAAAAAATATAATGAAAAAAAAAATTAATCAGGTCGACGTTATGGTTTTTGACTATGCGCGATGGGCTTCCTTTCACGACGATGACTTGGTGGCTGGGTGCCTGACTAGGAGGTTCACTTCCCCGTCGGGTAGCTTCTTCATCAGGGACCAGGCCTCGATTCTCGACATTCTGCTCACGTCTCGCTTGTTCACCTCGAGCAGCTGATCGCCTGCCCGTAAAGCACCAGTCTTTTCGGCAGCACCTCCTGTTGGATGGGATAGATTGATTGTTAAAAATATTGACTGATTTTTATTGCGGTATTGGAGAATAACTTAATGGATTTGTCGATTGTGGAAATAAATGTGGGCTGTTGTTTTTACTATCATTTAGATTATCGAGAAAATTGAAAGATAATTTAGAGTAGGTAATGGTCTGAATAAACTCG
>JAPYZA010001326.1:40-21580 GCA_030522685.1 Eupelmus azureus | reverse complement strand
TTCCTTATTTCAATTCCTCATTTACATTACGACGTGCATAAATGCATCGAGAATTATGCTAATTTCCTTCTCCTAATTGTTCGTTGCATCGGTCTGATTCATCTCACTAATAGCATGAGTATTAACGGTTCAATATTTCCAAATAATTATGAGATGTGATTATTATTAAAACCTTACTGTCATAAGCCGTTAATAAAAATAAACTAAATATTGCCATTTAATAATATTTCTACTTTGGAAGTTATTAGTTATAGACATTTAATAATTAAATTGAATTTTAATTTATTTCATACCTTCTTGAAGGCTAAAATCTGACAATATTTAATCTTTTAAAGAACCATAGTTAGAAGGTGCAAATGGAGCCTTTAGAGCGCGAGCTATTGAAGTAAGCAAGGGATTACTCACTAAAGATAACTCTGCTGATATGTATTCAGAGAAAGCCAAAGCTCTTTATAAAACAAGTAACCTAGTGACTGTTGGACTATCGCCCTTTATAAAAGCTATATCTTAGTACCGTCATCGTTGATTTCATAAAATTGACGAAAAATACAGTTTATGTTTATAAATAAAAACAGTGATGCTCATACAATCAACAGCAAATTTAATAAATTTATTAAGAAGCTTCTAAAGAATCAAACGGATGATGTCCCGGCACGTCAAATAAAGCATTCGCTAGTAATGCTTGAGATTCCAGAAGTCCTGCAAACTGAAAACAGCAACCGGTTCATCGTTTAAAGAATTTCACAGTATACTCGGGGATTCTCGAGAATTTTCAAATTCTATACATTTACGTGCTTTACACCAAACCAAGCAAGATCAGACGTTTTAAAAGCCTCCGGTATATAGGAAAACTTTAATTTCTTAAACGAAAAAAAAATTTTAATAAAGCGTCCTTGACTTTTGATCTTTTAATCTAGGTAAAATTTTCTGTTAGTGCGATTATTTTAAAATAAGCCAAAATAATTTTCAGATAGTGAAGGTGACGTAGTTTTGAAGTAATTATGATTGATGCAGAGTCAATATACGTATGCCGATTGTATAGCTAATCACGCTGCGCTATGCAGGTGGCTAGTTTCATAGAATTTTTTCAATTAACTTGCTCGGGCAATAATTACACTTTCTATTTGTGCTTTTCCAGTGAAAAATTCAGCGGCCAATTCGAAATTCCAAATTACAGCATTAATCACGCTCGTTCGCTCTTAAAAATAAATAAATAAGCCGGCGCTTCTTGGAAAAAAGCCAGTTAATGAGTTTTAGACGTATTTACCAGCTCTTACATAATTCCACGTCGCGCGTGCGCGCAGGCATTTTTAGCCAACGAAAAGAAATAAATTTCCATTGAACGTTTAGTGGCCCTAAAAAACCCAGGGAAAATTCTGTTCTCGTGGCATCCAGGAATCTTTTTTTTCTTTCTTTTTTTCTTTTTTTATTTAACACGCGAATAAACATTAAAGAGAGAAAGAGGCCGATAGCAAGCTGGCCGTCACTGGAGTAAAAACTTTTATACCGGCCGCCCGCGCCATAATATCTTTGTGTGGTTATTGTCCATAAAAAGGAGAGAAAGGAACACGTGTAAAGAAGAGGCGCAAGCCATCGAGAGCAGCAGCAGCAGCAGCAGCAGCAGCAGCAGAATAAAGCTCTGTCCCCGGTTTTTTCATCGACGACTCTATATGAGTCGAGCAATGGTATCTCTCTCGTCTATCTCTCGCGGTGGTTCACGAGAAATATATATGTATATGTATATGTATATGTATATGTATATGTATATGTATATGTGAATATAGATAGAGATAGAGGTGGCTGTGGGCTGAAAACTCACACTTCGATGGCCTTGTTCCAGTTGATAATGTAGCCCGAGAGTACAAAAGTCTCGATGTGGAGGACGTGGATGTTGCCCCGCTCGGTGCCAACATAGAGCCACTTGCTCTGGAGCGGCAGGTGCATGCACGTTATTCTGCAACAGAAAACAAGAGAAAAAGAACCTAAGTAATATATGTATATTACGAGGCGGAAATACACAGCTGCGCTGATGCTCTGAAGAAGAGCCGCCGCGAGTAGCAAACAAACGCAGACGACGAGCCCTTAATTAAGTATGCGAGCTGCTCCGCATGTGCCTCGCTCTCTCGCACAAAACCGTATAAACAAGCTTGCGGCCGTCTCGCTTCCGCGGCCATCTAATTGGGACTACGGAAATAAGTTGAGAGAAGAGCGAGCTTTTCTTTGTCTCTCTATCGCACGCAGGAAAACAAGCGCCTACTCTCTCTCTCTCTCTCTCTCTCTCTCTCTCTTTGAACCTTCCCGACGCATCTCTCGTTTTCGCCTTATCTATACCTATATACATATCGCATATACGCCAACGCGAAAATCCACACCGCAGGCCAACACTTGCAGATTCCCGTGACCCAGTGACCTTGACCGGCCCTGCCTCTGCTGCCTGCGCCTCTGCCGCCTCCGCCGCCGCGCGCGATGGCTGAAAGCCAGAAAAGGCTGTACGTGCAACTGACACCTTTCGCACACTCTACTCGGCCCTCTGTGTGCTGCAGCCTACCCCCAGCACTTCGCCAGCGCGATATTTCCTCCCTGATTTATCTGGCTATAAGAGCGCAAGCGCGCCCGTGATATGCCAGCTTTATTTTTTTTAATCAATTCCCAGCGCCGAATTGCCGCGCTGCTGCAGCGAGGATCAACTGGCCACTTGTGCACGAGCACAAACGCAAGCGCGGAATGTCTTTGCCGCCGCTTTCCTCCGAGCGTTTGAGAGCCACTTATTAAGACATTCCGCGAATCGCGCGAATCACCTTGAGTTACTCCGACAGCTGATTACCGATTCACTGGCGAATCATTCGCGGCCGAAGCTAGCTTGTAGCCAGCTTGTGCATCACAGGATGCCTTACACCCGCCGCCTTGTCTACTTCAGATTGGATTCTCTGCGTGTGTACATGCGGCTGCAGCGCGCAACCCGATAACTTCTTGCCATTTTATGTAGGTCAGTCGCCGACTGAAAACAAAAAGGCGCCGTGCTCTAGAAACCCGGCATTTTTTTCTTTCTTTCTTTTTTTTTCTTTCTTTCTTTTTAGACTGCAGAGTCGCTGATAGTCTTGAGTAGATATCGAAAATTTTTGCCGCAACATTTTTCAACAATGGAAAATTGAAAAATGTCTAGGAATTCCAAAAAAAACGGACCATGTTTTAAATGTCAGCGTTTTCAGAAATTCTCTCGAGCGCCCCTGCGCACTAAGAACACTGACTCGAGAGGAAACGAGAAGAAAGTTATCTGAGGTAATCTCGTGTAGCAGCTGAAACGAGCTAAGGTTTTTGTCTGACCGAACTAATGCACTTAGCCTACTATTCTGCACGCTACTTTAAGCTCAAAGAAATATATACTACTGGATCCGAAGAAGCGTATATCATCGCTTGAAAAAGATAATAAAGCAATTAAAATTGTTAAAAATAAAGCTTAAAAACAAAAGCATAATTGTCTAGTCGACTAGACGCGCTCCACACTTATTTTTTTTATTAAATAAGCCATTTGCAGCTCTTCCCAAACTAGAAAATCCACGTACTCGAAAATTAAATTATCTACAATAGCCTCTCACGTTCCCGAGCTAAGTTTGGAAATTCTTACTCGCAAAGTCACGCGTCTCAAAAAGCTTAACTCTCTCTCTCTCTCTCTCTCTCTTGCCCTCTATTTCCCTCACATACACACAGCAGCTGCATTATTTTAATTAGCCGTTATTCTAGAGATAAGGAGGTCAACACGCATTATGAATTCGCATTAGGCGACGCTCTAAACAATGCTAGAATTTATATTAGTATCCCCTCGTGGCCTTTACAACGTAATTTCCGTTTTCAATTTCTCCAGCTTCAGTTCTCCATCCTGCCAAGTTATCAGATTAGCCCGAAAATTCGGCTAATAATATATCGCGGAGATATAACACGTCTGACTCTATCTTAATTTCGCCGGATATAGACGAAGGGAGTAGGCGAGCAAAAGAAAATCCTGCATTGACAGCTGCGCGCCAAGGCCCCTCGAGGCTCGTTCATTTCCGAGGAGTTTCCTATACATCGCGACTCGAGCTCGCTGCTAAAACAATGTAACGAGCCGAGCTCGCCTCGTTAAGTCACACTTTGACTTTCCGCCCAGCAAGATTACAAAGCGACAGCGAGCGAAAGTTCAAAAGTTGCGCGACAACAAGTTCCAAGCGTTTTCGAAAGACATGCGCGCAGCCGCATGCCGCGATAGCAGCAACTATTTTACCTTCGAAACGCCCAACTACCCATGCTCTTGCGAATTTCGGAAACTCCATTCTTCTCAATTTCTCCGCAATCGAAAAAGCATTAAAGCTCGCTCTCAAAAACTTGCCCCCATCGATTTTCGCTTACAAAGCCGACCATTACGATTTGACAAAGAGGCCGCTTTTACTGCCCCGGAAAATACGAGCCCTGTACTCCCTGCAGAACAGAGAGCCGTTATCCCATATCGCGTGCATGTACACAGCGCGCTCGAAATATGCCAAGCGGTATACGCCTTTGTGAGCAGCCAACACCAGCTGATCATCACGTCTTGTTGATTTTTCCAATATTTCCCTTTTTTTACTTTTCAGCTGCAGCTGCCCTCACCGCGAGCTAAGCGCCACAGGAGTTTGGCATTTTTTTCTTTTTTTTTTGTTTCGCACGAGCGCACGTCTCGATGGAGATTGGCGCCTTTAACGAATTGCTGAAACGGAAACGCGATTAGTTTCCCATACGGATGGCCGCGTGCGTGTGTGCTGACGAAAAGGATTGGGTTAACTAGACTTTCGCGCAATGTACAACCGTAATATCAATTGAGGAACGCTTTCGGTAAAATCATCTGATAGCTGCTAAGCTTTGACAATTGGAAGCTTTTCGAATTTAACAAGTAAATGGTTATTCAAATTTCGCATAACGTAAGTTCAAAATTAATAAATTTTTCTAAAAATTCTATTTAAAAGTGACGGAGCCATCGTCGTTTTCTTTTCATTTGAACTTTTCTGCTTTAAACGAAAATGTAAGTAAAAAAGGTTCGGCGAAATTCGAGGTGCTAAGTGTTCTTACAAATTCTTTTCCGATTAGACTTTTTCAAGTTCTTAAAACTTTAAAATTGCCGTACAAATGAAAATGTAAAATCAATTTTCATCTTCTCTTCGAAAAGAATCAGTCTTTTGTATATAATTTTTAATTTTACGTAGAAACTATTATTTATTGCAAAATAATACCGCAGTTAATAATAACGGTTTTTCCATTACAAAATTAATAAGGCTCTATATATAGTGCTCTTCGTTTTAAGAATTACTTATTTTTAAAAATCTTTGTTGCATTAATAAATGGCGTTTCACCAAACTTATTGTTAAAGTTTAAATTAAGCTGTACTCAAGCTTCTTAAACACGCGAATTTGAGGAAAATTATAGCTTATTAAAGTATATATGTATATTCTATAATAAGATTGAGCAACCGTTATTTAATCTTATTATAATTTTTACGACATTACATCTCCTCGAGTTCCTGAGATAATAGGATAAGAAAATTCGTTAGTAATATATAAACGAATTTGAACTATACAATCCAGACGGAGAGAACGTCTTTAATCCGAGAGGCTCTAAAATTCTCATCTCTCGCGTATTTCATATAAAGTAATAAAGCGTAGTGTTTAATAATTTAAAAAAGTTATTAAATAGCAAAGTTACAATATAAAATAAATTACTTGTTTGAATAAAAAAGTATATAAAACTATTTCTTGAATATAATGAAATTTCAAAATTTTCATTTTTAAAGAAAGTAATTTGGTCCATGCTGCGTGAGTGTTACTCTGCTACTTTCCAGTGAATTTCCGACGTTTCTCCTGCGCAGGTATATAGCTCCTGACAAAACGACACTACGTCAATTGACTTTGCCGGCGCGTTTACTGCTTTAGCCGCGAAGAAACGCGAAGGAGAGAAAATTAAGAAGAAAAAAACTCCAAGCTTCCGAGGAAGCAGCTTCTAAATAAACGAGTTCTACAATGAAGAAAAACAGCTGCTTCGTTCTACCGCAGAGCTATAGATAGACACGCACGCGAGCAGCTCGTGGCGAGCGAAAGAGCGTCGAGCGAATTTTCTCTCGCTATAAAAGACTTGCGAAGACAAGTTCCGGCTCCGTATACTCCAACGCGCTCTATATACAAAGCGTAAAGCGAAAATTTGAATTAACGCCGGGGAAGGAGGCAGCTAGTTCCGAAAATTCGAAAGCGTTTGAGGGCGCGCTCGAAATTTGGCTCTCTAATAAAGACTCGTTATTAGAGAGGCTCGGCTTTTGCAGCGAGGTTCAAGCGCGTATCAAAAGAGACGCGAAGACTTACCTCTCCCGCTGAAACTTGAGGCTCTGCACGACCTGGGGTATCTTCTGGCGGAAGTTCCAGAGGTGGATCGTGTCGTCGGCGGTCGAGGAGACGAGGGCGCCCTCGTTCACGAGAAACTGCAGCTGCGTCACCGCGCAGCCGCCCTCGTGCTTCACGTGCACGTCCACGCCGGGCCTCCCCAATCTATCTCATTTCATTGCTATGTTAAGGAAAATCTACTTGCTTTTCTCTACTTCTTCTTTCATTCCTCTTTTTTCCTGCGCTCGAAACTTTCTGCTTTATCATCCACAAGATGTAAAACACTATGGACTATTACTATCAACAGAGAGAATTTTACTAGTCCGCTGAAAAATGCTGGCCAAAGTGATTTTTTCCTTCTACATACGAAGCACATTTAATCGATAAATCACTTTGGATCCAGGCGAGCTTGTTTTATTTGAAAATTATGCCAGCCCCAGAATAAGGTTATTTAAATTGAATGGCACATAAAATTGAAATATTTAAATAAGCAGAAATAGAGTACCTTAATAATTTAAGTGGCCAATTGCATTTTAAAATGCAACCGCAATGTCCGAAATTATTTTAAACGACTCACTTTTTTCGATATACCTAATTTCAGATTTTTCGAATATACTTTTAACCGATGAAAAACCTTTTTCTAATTAAACCATTATTAATTCTATAAGGATTGCAGGTCGTCAGCAACTTTGACACGTACGTAAATAACATAGTTACCTCTAACTTCCTCTAAATACCAAGACGTAACCTGAAACTTGGGCTTTCAGTGCTATTAAATTACGAAAGTAACAAGCTGCTATCTCCTACAAGGAACTGAACAGCTACTACTGCTAAAGAAAGCGCGAGTTTAGATTTTCAGCGTGCAAATAATACATCTTATTATTACCGGTTCGTTTCATCGAATCTCGATCAGTATCTATATGTGGACGTAATATAGCTTTTGCGCTGCGAGCGTTAATAACTAAGCAATTAACAAGAAATCGTTTAGCTTCCGGGTGACCGATTTTACTCGGATATTAGTGGCTAATAGATATTATTTATGGGTAGCAAACAATATTTGCATTTCAAGGAATACAAGTTATATTTTATGGAAATAAATTAAAATAAAAAACTTTAAAAACGCTCAATTTATGTTTGAATAATATTAAAACTTTTATTTTATTTTATTTTATTACTCGCTTTTTGTTCGACATTTATACAAAGACCTGTGATTAATGAGTTAACATTTTACCGAATGAAATTAATTTTTAGGTGACATTATTTTTATAAAGCATCCCTGGTAGAAATTTCCCCAATCAAATTGGTCAAGTCTTTAAAAACAGGCTAGTGGATGTCTAATTCTTCACAGTTGGCCAACCGATGGTCAAAAAATGGGGAGACTTTCTACCAGGGATATATTAATTTTTTAATTTAAGGTACAATTATAAGGTATAATGGATCTAGCTGCACACTTTTTGGTTTCCAAAAAAATACTATTTTTCTCATATAACCACATTTATTTAGCTATAAAAATCTTTTTATAAAGTTGTTTTTGATCATATCATGGTTTATTAAAACCTTCGTATATGCATCATTTAAAACTAAAACTAAAATGAAAACTAAAATTGAAAAACAAAATTGCTGAAACATGTTGAAAATTAGAGATTGCTTCTTTAAACTGTAGGAGGTTACTACTAACAATTATTATAAACAAGACTTAGCCTCGCTTAACCTACATTTTGTATAAAAATTCAATATTCTGAAAAATTGTTCCAAATTTTTTCTACCATTTCGTTTGCGTTTATTAAAATATAATTATGTCATTATAACCAACGTAACGAAAACTTTAAATTAATATGCATGAACTTTATAAACAACCAAAAGTTTATAAATAAGCTTTTCGCGACATCGCGGTGAATCGTCCACTTTGAAAACTTTTCATAAATTAATGATGTTAACTCGTTCGACGATTCATTACTTGCATTTGCGTTAAAATCGTATATTATGCATCCAGGAATAGGGTAGCCAGTTGAGAGCACGAAAAAGTATAAATTGCCATCTGAGTCAAAGGTGAGGGTGACAATCACATACTTTGGAGTAGTGACCTTCATTATACTTATGCTACATATATTATTATTATAACTTTTTTTCATATCCAGACAAAAAGAACTTTGCGTTTTTAAACAGAGCGAAAATAACTTTTCATTAAAAAAAAATACATTTCATAAAAAAGTTTTGAAAATCTTCTGAAAAAAGCATATTAACAACCAAAAATACTTTTAAAATTTATAAATTGATCGAAACACAGATAAGATACGACTGGTTAATCAACAGATAATGTGATCCAATCAACTCAACAAGTTTTAAATTCACGAATCCCAATATGCATTAACATAACATCAATCACAGCAATTC
This sequence comes from Eupelmus azureus, assembly GCA_030522685.1. Lineage (NCBI taxonomy): Eukaryota > Metazoa > Arthropoda > Insecta > Hymenoptera > Eupelmidae > Eupelmus > Eupelmus azureus. The sequence continues at coordinate 12,812 of JAPYZA010001326.1, read as the reverse complement.
ATTATAAGTAATTCCTATTAAAAGACGGCTGAACAAAAGATATCAATTTAGCAAAGTTTTGGCGCGATTGATGGAGCCCTCTTACCACACCACATTAAAAGTGTTCAATGTAATTGCAGACGGTTAAAAAACGGCGGAGGCGCAAAAAATCGGATTATCAATTTTAAACTCGACCCTTTTACTTCTGCTAACACACATGCACTTGTAATTAAAACATTTGGCATTTGGAAAAGCCTTTCACACTCTGATCATAAATAAAAACTTTGAATTCTATAGCGTAAAGCCGAGGAAAAAGCTCATCTGATTCCGCCTCTGCGGTGTACATAGGCATCAGCGCAGACATGAAAAACGTTTCAATTAACTTTCGCGGCTAAACGCACACATCTCCCACATCTCCCGCAATCCCAAACTTATTCTCGAGTTCGTAAAAAAGTTGTTCGATGTGCATTGAAGCTTTCGAATCTCGTGTGTACACACGCGTCTCCTATATCCATCGGAAGCGGCAATCCGAATCGGAAATTGGTCCCTCTCCGACCTCGACGAGCTCGCGTAATTAAAAATCTCATCATTGTCCCTTCGATTTTTCGCCGATAAAAATCATTTCGTTCCCATGCGTTAAGTACGATTCTCCCAGAGTGCGCGGGTATATTAAAACGGATATAGCTGGCTCCAGAGTGGTTATCGAGAAACTCTTGAGTGCAATATTAATTTCAATGCATTTTTATGTACCTATTACAGCAACTAATTCTTAGATAACATTTTTTTTATTTTTGATAAATTAAAAGTTTTATTTTATTTATTTTAGGGATGTAAATTAATAATAGTAATTTATACTTTTTTGTTATTAACAGAAACAAATTAAACTAATTAGGTTGTATATGAGTTAAACTTAAAAGAAATTTATCTAGAAAATAGCAATTTTCCTCCTGGTAATCGTAAAAACTGAGAAACTACTAATTGTTTCAATATCTATAATTTTTTAACGAAACTTTATGAACTCTAAATAGATTAAATTATAAATGTATTAATTAAATGACTCGCAGAAGCAAGTTAACACAAACAACTTTATAATTAAAGCGCCTATAAAATCCGTTGAAAGGCATCATATCAAATTAGGACAGAAATAATTTTTGCAAAAAGTGAAGTTAAAAACTTGTTAGAAAGTTGAGTTTAACTGCACTTTGTTGAAAATTATGAAGCCCGCGATATAGCTTGAAAACAAATCGATAGTAACTTTTGTTGGTTCGCAAATTATGCTCTCGGCCTTTTCAAAACTTCTCGATCCTCAAGTTGGATTATCGATGCAAAATTGTCGCACTTCCCGCTTGATTTTCGGTTATTGATTCATTACAGCGCAGCCAGTTAAACAACAAGCATTTACTTAATATTCCCGATGCCTCTCGCAAGCTAAATAAACGAGCAGCGCGCCGCCTCACTTCATTACCAACTACCAAAACTCTCCGGAGTAATATTTACCTCCTGGGCCAGACTTGAACGCAGCTAAGCAACTCGGCCAGCGGGCACTCGAGAGCTGTGAAAATTCTAGTACTTATAACCGGCATTTTTATCGCACCCTCACAGAGCTGCACTCGCAACAAGGCAGCTCCATTCTCGCGAAGCGCCGATGCATTCAGTCTCGCGTCTCCCCCCCCCTCTCTCTCTCTCTCTCTCTCTCGCTCTGAAATCCATCACCGTCGGCGCTCAATCGAATCAATTAAATCCCGCGGTCCGGAGAAAAGCGGCCTTATTAGATTCCCGCGGCCTCCGGCCACTTAACCCCCGGTGCTCTTTTTATTCCCCTCCCATTCGTCACTGTCGCTCCTCTGTATATACAAGTCCGCGCGAGCGCGCCGGCCCGCAGCTTTTTACACGCCTCGTATCTTTCCCCGCTGCTGCTGCTACTGCTCGTTCGTCCGCCCCATTCCCATTTTCCATTTCCCAGGAGCGAAATTTCTGCGCGGCAAAATTATACCCGAGACTTACACGCGTCGTAACGATTCCTACAGCCGCGGACTGAGCTTGTAAATTAGATTGCGCTCTCCCGGCTCTTCTCCAACGGTTAATTTGAGAACGAACCTCAAACTTTTGACTTTTACTTGCCGTCTTTTATTGAACGAGGATTACAACCTTATTTCCGATAAGGCTTTGCCAACGGAGACCGAGAAACGAGTTGAATACCAAATTTACAGCGCGATTACGTCAACTCAATCCAAATTGAGAATGGCACGTGACATCATAATGGAAATTGAATCTGAATGGCCTGCCGGTGTTTATAGATTCTTTTACGTAAGAGGGAATATTATTCCGCTGAAAAATGTGCAATTAGCCGAGCGTTATATTGCTTTATCGAGATTCCTCATTTCGTTTGAAATTTAAATTTATGAAATTACGCACTGCATTTTTCGCTCAACTCCGATTAAAACGCCAATAACTTTAAAACTATTATTACGGTGACACAGATGCAGAGCGTCGATATCTAGCCTTCGCCTTTCAAGGTGAAGCCTTATTTTATTCGGCTACAACAAATAATTAAATCTGTCTGACCGCTCACCGCTCAACCTTTATTTTTTCACCTTTATTTGCTTATAAATACCTGCTAAATTAATAAACTGAATAATCCATCTTATGCGCAAAACTTTTATATCGACTCATTCTAATTAAGTAATAAATTGTTTTTTTACATTAAATCAATACAAGTTGCAGGTAATTACACTTTGCGATAGAACAAATAATAAATAAAAACTTCAAACATATCAACCTAACCCGAGTGAATTAAAAATTTTAAATTCATAATGTTCGGGTCGATGCCGAAATAACAAAATGTACACGCGCCATAAATAAGGTTAGTTGATTTAACTAATTGCACGTCGCTCTAATTTAAAATATCCCGTTCTCGCTACGCGTGGCGCACGCTCGCTTTTTCTCGCTCATACTCTATCTTTGTTTCGCTATCTCTTTCTCTTCGGCTATATATCTCTGACGCTCGTTTTTTCCTTTTTTTTTGTCATACACTCTCGGTCATAATTAAAAATAGATTCCACTAATTATTTTGAGTAGATTGACTCGATTTAGTTAAAGTCCTTGTAAAGAGAGATAGCTAGTTACAATACGCAGAAAAACTTTTTAAATACGTGATTTATATTATTGTTTGACTGAATGCTTTTTAAAGAAATTTAAATTGTAATAATTATTAAAACAATTCTTATTTATTATATATGCAAATTTTAACGGGGTCCGAAAGGACTTCCTACTATTACTGACTATACAAATTCAACAGTCTTTTGTCTACACTCTCTATCTCTCTATAATATTCTGAAACGATTGGAATTTGAACAAAATTATTTAAACATTTACAAAGTTTTAGATTCAAGAAGATAAATTATATATTTCGTTAAAATGCTATTTTAAAATAATTCAGAATAGTGACTTAAAAATTTGCACAGAAATCGTACGATAGTATTGAAAGTATCATTAATTATTTATCTTTTAGGGTAATTAGGTCCTGGATTTGTTTAGATCGCAATAAATTATTTTTAATGAACAAAAAACTGATAAATTTGCATTCGTTAATAAAAGGACTTTTTGACTCCATTAAACAAACAAATTTCAAATATAACATCAAAATAAAAATAACATTATTTATTGCAAAATAATTTTGCACACTTTAATTATATTAAAAAATATGAAAAACAACGATATCGACATAAACTGACTACAGTGAACAAGTATAAAATTTTAAATAGATTTTAACTTAAAAAGGAAAGCAAAATTACATTTTTTATAATATATTAAAGAGGATATTCTCTTTTTTCAAATTAAAGTATTATCGAATAAAATCAACTTTACGAAAATAAACTAAGTAAAATAAATAGAATAAATAGCTTGTAATTGATTTCTTTTAGTCGAAAGTAAATTTCAAATAATCATTTTTTATATCATCTGTTTATTCGGTAATTCATTTAATGAGATTTATCAATTTGTAAAATTAATCTTACTTATTTAAGTCTTTCGTAATTTAAACTTTTAGTGATATACGGTGATAATTTTTGCGGGGTTGTAACAGAGAAATTTACAAGAACCCATCACTAAATTGCTTTTTACATAATTTTTCTATCATAAAAGAAGCATTGAAAAAAGCGTGAAAAATTTTAACGTGCACTTTTTATCTTTATATCAATCATTATACTCGCCACATACTGTAAAGTTCATTGAATGAAGTGAACTTTTTATAGATTGCACTCGCTCTATTGATATTCTGGGTGCCATGTACTAAATCTGACAAATGTGAATTTACGAGCAAGCAGTTTGAATTTTAAAATTCTCTTGGCTTTCATTAAAACTTATATTTTAATATGGAAATTTCAAGTGAATACATATATATTTTTGAATAAAAATTGTGAAAAAATTCATAAAAATGTCTAATATATTATAAATAACATTCATTTTTTAGTATTATCACTATTAAAAATAAAAAATAAAAAAATAAGGTCAACCATAAGAATTTACTGACCTTAAAAATCAATCATTCAATATTATGTATTTGAAAGGGAGCCAAAATTTGACCCTTGAACTCTAAAGAATAAAAATGATGGCTCATCAAATTTGATGGAATGTGTCAAAAATTGTAGATAATATAACTGGTGCAAGTTTCCTACGCTGATTGATACGGTTTGCATTAGAGTTGATATGTTGCGTAGCTTCTTCCCCCTAATATATTATTGCAAGCTCAGAATTTTCCTTCATTTTTCAAAACAGTTATTTTAAAATCACTTTCACTTCGTCTTACAAATCAAAAAATAAAGCGATTCAATAAATTATTAAATATTTTTGAATAAAAAATTTAATTTCATAATTCATCTTATTTTTAAAGCTGACATGATAATGTATCGCTATTTACCAGGCTTCTTATTATTTGAGGTTATTATATCAGCTACTATTCACGCGCTTTACTTACTGTCTGGATATTATATATAAATAGTCTTTTATTACATTTCTGTATTTGTATATATTGATTTTCTATATTTTGTATGAAAATATAAATTATTAAATTATTAAATCAAAGTTTTTTTTTAATAATAAAGATTTTAAAAATTAATTTTTTTAGCTCTTATAAATAATGTAATTTACACTTAAGTGCAGTTATGAAAATCTAATTGTTATGAAACAATAATTAATAAACTTTATGACTTGCAAGAAAATAAAAAATGAAAAAACTTTATTATAAAGTTTAATTGTTTCATAAGATATCGAGGTTCATTCACTCAAAGTAACAAATATCTATTGAAAGATTAAGTTTAAATGATTTGTAAAAGTCAATGTCGGCAGGAGAAAAAGTAAAGTCGAAACCACGAACGATAGCTAATTGATTTATTGGATGAGCATAATTTTAAAATCGTTGCCGACACTCTCCTGAAAAGGAAGAACGCGCCAGCGGAACATTAATCTTCCTCAGGTGGCTTTTGTTCTAAAATAAGCTCGGCGTACACAAAACCAGGCAGTAAACGAAGAATAATCATCATCCTCTCATCCGCTGCTAGCAAACTCGTGCGTAATAATCTCCCCATTCTCATTTCTCACATTGAAACCCTCGCGCTTCCTCGCTCTCTCTCACTCCCTCTTTTATCTCCTTTCCTCCCCTCTCATTTTCCATTTTACGTTACCGCTCTCTCTCTCTTTCTCTCTCTCTCTCTCTCTATCTCCACGCGCGCTCTGGCCTCGTCCTCTCGTAATATCCTATCTTGCTCTCGCTGAGGTCAAGAGATCCAGAGCGAGCGAGAGAGAACGTATTGGCTCTAGTGGCCCAGCAAGCGCTCAATGACAAAAGGATACATCCGCAGTGAGCCTGATTTAGTGCCGATAGCCAGTAACCTCTGCACCGGGTCGAATGCCATGGCGGTCGGCTGGTGTGGAAAGCCATGCCTGAACGTCTGTAACAGAGAAAACACGTACTTTGTCAGTGGATTATATACGTAAATACCAATGTCAGATTTTTATCTATACATATACGGCTACAGGATATGCCTTATTCTGCCTTTCTATCTATGTATGTGTACGTTTTAGAGGGGGAAGCGTCGATTTCTATCGGCGGATGTTCCTATGTATATAGCTTCGTTCCGCTACCCGAACTCTGTACCATGGCCCTGTGCCCCTGAAAAATCCTCCTCGCCATTATCGAATTTTATACAGCTCTTATCTCACCGACATTTCAGTGAGCTGCCTTTACCGCCTGTCATGAGGACTTTTATTTTTTTTAATTCATTATATACTATGCTTTTTTGTCTACCATTGAGAAACTGCGATCAAATTATAAAAAGAACATGCGCTATTGTTAGCAGAATGTGTAGTTTTATAAATTTTGTTAAAAACATTGCATAAACAGTATAAATTCCCAAAATTGTGCTTTGCATTTTCATTTGCTTCTACAAATGTGTGTTTATACATTAAGCAAAATATTTGTTATTTATCTTAAAAAATAAATTATTATTTAAAATTTGTTCAGTTTATCGTGTAGTAAAATTAACCTAATTTGATTATTGATAATTCTTTACCACGTTAATATGATAATTTTATCGAACTTCACAAATATCAGAGGTACAGGACATAGTGCTTTATATAAAACCATTCTCTTCGTGAGTCAACAGCTGCGAATAGCAGCGTGCATATGTATATAAATCGTTCTCTTGTTCAGAGATTCCCATCATGGATTCTGCCAGCGCATACTATTTCAATTTATGCGCACTCTGCACCTAACGGTTCAATTCGCATACTGCTAAAATACTACTATATCAGTAAGAGACTTATTTAGCCTGACCTGTCTCTCGTAACTGTTCTCCTATTGATGAACAATCAAGCTCTTATCCTAATGATCACAAGTGTATCAATGAAACGCAGAAGGCGCTCTAAACTTAACTTGTTTTAAATTTTTTCCACATTGTTTGATGATTGGATAATAATAATACTATGTTGTTATTTTGAAATGGTTTATTTAACTGAAAAAATATTCCAAAAATGTATACTATTATTATTTCTAGCTCGAAAAATATTCCATGAAATATTTCTACCAATTTTTCATAAACAGTATTTTTTCTCGAAATCAATAGTACAGAGGAAGAACCAACATGAAACATTTCTGAAAAACAGAGGCGAGCTCCCAAAAACCAATTTAATGCGAGCTCTCTGTAAAATAAGATTTTTATTTCACGTAACACGTTCCTAAATTTTCTAAAAATAAAGAAACAAATTCAAATACAACTTGCGCTGCGCAAGCAATACAGAAAAAATACGATTTACTGTTAGGTCTGGCACTCTGGCCATCATTATTCGCTATAATTTTTAATTTTCGAAAAGATGATATTACGAAGTGTATGTAAATTTTAAATAAGCAACCTCCTTTGATTCAAATTCAGAATCTAAATGCCACGCAATAAATACTGAAACTTTTCTACTATAGCAACCAAGTAAAAACTGGACGACTTAGCGCTGATTTGTCTACTGAATAAAACTTTTGAAAGCCCGACGTGCAAAACTACTAAGTTATCAGCACCTTACTTTTACAGCAAAAGTTCGATTTGAAATTAGGTGAGACTTATACATATGTAAGGATTTGGGCAATGGAAATCCCCCTAAATTTGCATTACAATAGACTGGGTTTTATGTGATTCTGGGCTAATATATTATTTTCTCTGGAAAATTTAAATTTTAGGACTGAGTAAATTTTAGAGAGATAAATCTAACATACTGAATAATCTTGAAGATAATGAAAATCGACTTTTCAAAAAGTATTAATTGTCCTTTGGATTTAAGAAGTACTTATTTTAACTTTTTTTTTATTTTAGTATTCATTATCAAATTCTTCATTTAAATGTAGTATATTGATAAAATACTTAAAAAAATATTAGAAAAAGCCTTTCATTAGTGAACAAAAAATTGCCTGAATTCTATCAGTGAAACGATTTTGAATTTCACCTCAAAGGTTTATCAATGAATAATAAATGATATAATCAGAATTTTTTTTTTTTTTTTTTTTTTTTTTTTTACTATAAGAATAATCTTACATTTATTTTCATTAAAATCATTTTTAAATTCACAAAAAATAGTACTTTTAAAATAAATACTTTTTAAGCAACAATAAATTTTAAAGAGTCAACTGCTATTATTACTTCAAGCTACTAGATAATTTTAAATTATTAGTTATGGAAAATTATTAATATTTTTTAATTATTTTTAATTAGTTATTTAAAAAAAAAATCAAATTATAAATCTAAACCACTAACAAGAAAAAAATGCTTTTTGATGTCTGTACTTTCTTTTGTATAAGAACTATATCCTACGATAACAAATTTATACATACGCATATTATATATGTATACATATAAAACTGCCATTAAATATACATATAAATATAGGTAAGGCTGTATAATGAATTTATGGAACGTGTTTGAAACGCAAATTTGGCATGTATCTTAGATATACATTCTAGGGCAAACATTGATTTTTGTACAAACTACTGGGAAGAAATACGTTATTTTGTCACAAGCTCGGTAGTTAATCGTTACTTTGACAATATATGATTTTATATTAGAATAATCAATTGACATTAAATTTAACTTGAACTGTATATTGGAATTAAAATTAACCTAATTAAGAAATATAAGGCAGAATTCTAGAATTTATGAATTTTTAAAAAATTTTTCACTAACTTTATAAGTAAAGTATTTTTTAATTACAAAAATTTTTAACTTTTAGAATTCCTAAGAAGAAAATTTCGCATCCATTTTTATCATAGCGAGTCTGTAAATTACGCGAAATAGTTTAATTTAAGCATAAAGTTAAATGGATCGTTAGTGAAATTGTGACAATTAAAATGATATGCCGCCGCGACAGCGAATAAAGAAAGTGCAAGCCTTTGCCCAAGAAGAAAATGTAATCTTAACACCTAGAACGTTTTCTGCCTTCTTGAGCGCGTCGCAAGATGAACGGTACGTGGGCGACTTTATTAAATTTCCTCTGAATATAATCCTTCTTTGTTTATTGTGGAAACTTTGTTTGGAAGCAAGAGAGACAAACAGAAGGTACATTAAAGCTTGAGAATTGTAAGTTGCACAGCGGGAGAACATTAACGGCCGGGAAAAAAGATTTTGTCCACTAGTGGCTGAAAGTACATTTTTAAGCTCAAAAAGATAAAGGCCTATCCTCTTGTATATTTACTGTATATACTTTATTCTGATGAATCTCCATTCTTTTAAATATAGGCCATCTTGCTATTTTACTCGATATATCGATTTTTCCGCGCATATAATGACCAAACTTTATGAGCGTTTAGTACTTGTAAGCGTAAATACATATAATTCGCTGCTGGATATCTGCGTGCTATTTTTTCACTCATATCGCAGATCATTGCTATTTTTGATTTTACTTTTAAGAGACACATTCCTTTGCTTCAATATAATTTACATTTATTTATTAACATTAAAAAAATGGATTTGTTTGAATTTCTTTATTTATTTAAAAGTTAAAAAAAAAAAAAATGAAATATAACAGTTTGTTTTGCTTTCACATTAATTTTCTGACATGTCTTTCAAATCCTTTTGAAATGCGTAAAAGCACCAGCAGTGGTTTGTAAAAATCAATATATCGAAAAAAAAAAATCGAGAGCAGAACCGGCTTGCGAGTGGAGATATAAAAAATGGATGTCAATGAAAACTGAAATGCGAGATTTGAGGAAGCACAAAACTTTTGATTCGGTGAGACCACGAAAAAGCTTAAGCAATATTTTATAAATTCTAAACCTACTCTATCGTATTTAATCCATACATTACAAATGCAGAATAAAAACTCAGAAGATGAAATTTATACAGGAAGCGAAAGGAAGTGACTAAAAGTAGATCACGTCTGACGACCGCTAAGAGACAAAAAAAGCCGCCTTTCAAGCCACTTCTCTCGCAAATGGAATAATAAATGATGCCAATCGAAAACTCATTTAGCGTTTTTTCACACGATTACGCGAAAAACTTGTTACATTCATCAACACATTACACCCGAACAGTTCATCTTACTTCTTATTTTTCTTATTTTTTTTTTTTTTTTTTTTTTTCAATCTGGGCGGCAAAGCTTTAATGACCATTTACCAGACTCATCGCCGCGTGTCTCTGCCTCGCCCAATTACCTCTTAACTACTCCCGACAAGGACATTTCTTTTTTTTTAATTAAAGATTTCTCGCGTTGAACGAGAGTGTAGCCGCCGCCTCCTCTCTGCAGTTGAGTCTACTTTTACGGCATACTTCAGCCTTTTTGCAGCTCGGCCTTTTAAATCTCTTAAAAGTTCCTACTTCGAATCGCGCCTGCAGATGCTGAACGTTAATCTCAACTTTCTCCGAGCGCTCTCTTGTTTAAAAGTAATACTGTTTGTCACTTGAGAGTCATAAAGCTCCAATGAATAGAAGTCTCTAATACTTACAATTAGACGATAAAGAGATTGGAGAATCAAGTATGTTTCACAAGTTCTGCAAAGAACGTTATGATATTTTTATAAAGTTCAAATATTACTCTTTAGATTTTTCACCTTTCTCTATAGTATAAAACTTTTGCATGCAAGTTCTCAATTATCGAAAGAAGCTTGTAATTTTTATTCGCTGGATTACACCAGGTGAGGTTTGAGAAACCACAATCTTCTACATATCGGGCAGTTGCTCTACCAACTGAGGCACTGAGGGATTGGGGTTCACCATCAGCCTGGACACGAAAATTCTCCCAAACTCCCAAGTCTGTCGTATTGTGTGCTGGTGTATAGTTTGTTTTCTCACTAAATACACGGTGTATTGGATAAAACATCAATAAAATATTTCATATTTCAGTCGAATTTCCTTTATAGGTGAAAACGGAATCTACATCAAATTTTATACTTTATGCTGCTCTTGCTATTGGAAAATTTTTTATTGAAAACATAATGATTAAGTTTTGTTTTATGACTCATTAAATAATCTTGCTATTAAATTTGTTTGGTTTATTGCGTAATACATAATCAATGTCACGAGTCATAAATGAATTTGTCGCTAAATAAATAACTAAAATAGCAAATTTCCAAGCAGTTGAAATATATTGCAACTAATCGAGATTTATACGCTTCTGAATTTTGGATTAGTATTATAAGCTTGTTAGCGTATAAATCATACAATATTCAACAATGCTGATGTAACATGTACATGCCGTTGTAATATGTACAAAGGTTTGCCCCAGCTTGTAGTAATGTTTAATGTTTTCTACAAATGAATGCATTTACCCATTGATGAAGAAAGAATGTCAAAGTTTGCTGTTAAAATGCAGTTTGGCGCATTCGCGTGTTTACGCTCGCGTCAAATAAAGAAGCACGAACGTCCGTCTATTTTCGCATCGAGTCCGAGCGTCTGTCTTTGTCGCACGTGCGAAACTAAAACGTCATGCACAACTCGTAACTACGAAACAGAATTGTTGCGCTGCCCGGCCGTAATTTTCCTATCTTCGTAACACAGCAATTCCAAAGTGCCGGCTCTACACCAGGTACACACACATACAGCCATGTGCTGACAAAGTAACAATCTGGCACAACAAAGTAACCAAGCTGGCTAGGCTAGAATTACATTGGCAATTCTCTCGATGAGCAGAGCCGATGTAAATGGCCATTACTTGGAAAAAATATCAATTACATTCTACTTACGTTCCTAACTAACTTTACGCTACTAGCATTATACTGAAACTCAAGTTTATTTTAAAGAGGAGTTTCTATCTAATTTTACACCTTTATGTAATCACTGCGCGTACACAGTATCATTACAATTACTTTTCACTTCTAAATAGACAGATAATATTAAATTTCAATTTCTATAATAAGCTGACTTTCAAATATTTCAATCTTGCATATTTATACAATTAACACAAATATTTACAAAAATGTAAATTTTTGACTAAAATATTTCTAACATTTTACATTCTTGACTTTTAAAGAGAAACTATTTTTATGCAAGCAGAAAACAAAATAATTACAAATAAAAAAAGTTCTCATTCAGAAGCAAAAAGAAGTCATTAAAATTATAAATAAGTATTCATTTTATATTAACTTTAAGAAGTGCACTGAGTGATGTTTGTTAGTCTATATCTATATAATTAAAAACGATCAATTCTGTCGACTCAAGAAGCCATCGACGAGGCAAGCGCCTCCTCAATTCCGGTACAGTGCATTCTTGATATCCTCGCTTGTAAATGCGCCGCTTTAGCCACGTGCCTATGGCGTAAAAGATGTATGCACTACCTCGCACCACACAAAGAGGCAAAAGTGATGGGAATGGAATTCGATATATGGAGAGCTTGTTATTTACTTTCTAGTCATTTAGCAGTTCAAAAATGTGAATATCGCGTGTCATTGAATATACCTTAATTATTAAAGGTTAATAATTATTAGCATCCGAAAAATAATGTATTTATGGATATTTATTATATTAAAATATGTTGAATTTATATGTAGCAGATAGAAAAGAAATATCGCAATTATTTAACCAGTTATTCTTGCTCGATAAAACTTTAAAATGCATAATAATCTTAATACGGAGTTTAAAACTTAAAGTTTCTTGTAATGAATAATCTAAGAATCGAAAGGCTTGCCTCTTAGTGTCTCTCTAAATAAGAGACGCGTCGTTTCCATCCTCTCTTTCTCCGTCGCGCGTTCCAGGATGTTCCCGTCCGTGCACTAGAGAAAGCTCCCGCAGTCGCTCCGTGGCGCTTTCAAAAGTCTCGCGCGCCC
>JAPYZA010001324.1:0-42032 GCA_030522685.1 Eupelmus azureus | reverse complement strand
ATTATTTAGTTCACGATTATTTAATTCACTAAATAATCGTGAATTTTTTACTATTTGTTAGTGGGAATTCCACTTTTTTTTATGTAGTGGAGCATTTTGTACTATTTCAACTTTAGAGAGTATGTAATTTTCTGCCAGTCTTACAAGGAATATCCAGAGAATATGGGAAAGGAATTTCAATGAGGCTTTGAGGGTTTATTTCTGACACATAAAAAAGTCCAAGTCTTTAATTTACAATTACAATAATAAGGGCCTCTTGATTAAGAACTGTTTAGTATTAATCACAAAGTAAATGTAAGTTTATTCTGGATTTAAAGGTTAGGTAAAAAAATATTAAGAATGACTGGAAAATTGTTTCATCCAAGCACAAAAAGAAGCCATACTTCTAATAACCATTTTTATATATGTTCAAATTTATCTCAGACTTAGCCTATAACATGATTAAAAATGTGTCTTTTATTGTAATGATTATTTTATGAAAAATTTAATAACATTTTTTATGCTGTTTTTGATTTTTTATGCTTTACAAAAGATTTCATATTTCTTACCAATCAAATTAAAGCTTTTTTCGTCTAGATATACCGCCATCAATCTTAGCTTCTATAAAACATTTAGAATGTTATGAAAAATAGCACATATTTAAAATGAAATAGCTTAAAGAGAACGGTCCATGAGTTGGAGCCATTGGTTCTAAGTTTAATTTTTAGGTGCCAGAAATCCCTTTCCCGTACTCTCTCCTGGCCCTCTTTGTTACACGCACGAGTTCAGCGCAATGAAATAAGACAAGCGGGAGACATAACGGCGGAGAGCGGATTTATATATACGACTCGAGCGCTTTTTACGATATGTAAAACCGTCCTATGGGCATTGTGCGGCTCGGCGCTGCTCCTCGTAAAAACTTCATCCCGAGTGCTCTTAAGACTTTGAGAAAAGAAGACGCGAGAGGATCGCATTGCTGTCAGACGGAGATGACGAGAGAAAATAAACTTTAAATAATAATAATACTTTTATCGGTTGTACGGCCTCGCGCGCGCGAGCGCACTGCTATTGCCTATCGTATAAATTCCTTAGGCTCTGACAGAAAATAAATTTTCATAACGAAGAGCGGCCTGCAAGAGAGAGAGAGAGAGAGAGAGAGAGAGAGAGAAAACTGTCGTTCAATATCAAGCAATGAAAGTTTATTTACGGCCGCGAGCGCGCGCTTACCCGCGGCTTAAGCTCCATTGTAAATTACTTCGTTTTAAACGAGCGCACTTGCTCGCACAAAGACTGGCGCGAATGAAAGATTCTGAAAAAATTAGCGGACGATATTTCTGGCGCTACGATCACTCGACGTTTAAGCGAGCGCGACCGCGAAGCCTGCCGAGTATAATAGTTAGAGAAGGCGTTTGAATTTTTGAAATTGTTTTTGACGAGCGAACAGTGGTCTTTAGATGGGTTATAGACCTCCGAGCCGCGGCAGGGAGTTTACGTAAAAGTTAACTTTTACCGTTTCAAATGATCGCGCATTACTAATGCATCGCGCAGACGGCTCTTTAAAACATTCATCGCGCAAAACCGTTCAACTTTTTAACTGTCCGAGCGTGCGGCGTCAATTTTTAAACTCCCAATCGAAATCAAACGAGCCAACTTCGCTCGCGGATATCGTTATTATAAAAAATCGATCGCGCATCCTTCTCCGGACTGTATCGACGGTCTGGAGAACAGAAGCTATACCGCGAACATTGTACTGAAATCGTTGTCGGACACGCATTGCTAGCGCAACAATTACAGGTTGCGCGCGGCGACTCTTTTAAAGACGCGTGATTACTAAGAGTCCGATATTCCAGGAAAGCGCAAAGAATCATTAGCTGGGAGGACGATCCTGCATTGTCATTCGGAATTGACGATTTAACCGGGCTGCACGTAACAGAGCTGGGTACATTGTCGCAAAAGCGGCTGCCAACGTGTACATAAGCGAATCGAGAGGGCATACTTGTAATTTAGCGCTATTCTTTGATTTTGTTGAGCGCGAGCGCGAGCGCGACGTTTATAAAGCAAGTGTTTGTAGGATGTTTGAGAGAGAAAAAAAAGAGGTTATATTTATCGGGATAATTACAGTGGTGGCGGGCGCGTGCGCGCAGTGCGCACGGGACATGACGCATCTTTTAAAACAAAAGTGTCCGAGAGTGCCGCCGTTTTAGGTGACGTTTGCACATGCATGCATAAAGATGTATAATTATACTGACAGTCCGCGGCCGTAGTGGTACGATACTTTTCGCGAGATAATGTCAAGTTTTGACGTACGGGTTCCCCTATCCGTAAAAAAATGAGTTTTTTTTGCGAGTCGCGCGTAATAAATAAAAACTTTAATAACGGAAGCGCTCATTTGAAAAGGTCTATATGTATGCATGTGGCTCTCAAGTCGGGGGAAAAAATGTACAAAGTGAGACCGGTAATTACCTGGTGTGCGATGCGTCTCGAGAGACGAATTAAACTTGGAGAAGGAAAAAACGAAGCGAAAAAGAGAATTTAAATGTTTATCGCCCGAGCGGGTATGTATCTCCAATGACTGTAGCTCGTGCATCGCTCGATTACGAGGAAAGCGCGAAAAAGAGAGGGAGTAGAGGAGGGAGAAGGTCTTTCTGATTATTTAAAATAAATTTATTACCAATCGCTCTAAAGCGGGATGGCGGATATATTTTTTTCATTCATCAGAGTGTCATGCGGTGTGGCTACCTAAATGCCTTGCTAAATAATGCCTTACGTCTAGAACTCATATTAAATCTGTCTGTCAATCTCGCCCATGAATATTCCTCGCGTGCTGTGCAATTTCGCGCTTAATCCGAGTGCACAACTAGTGATTAATTTGTAATTTGTCGGCTTAAATGGCAGTTAATTCGTTGAGCGATTTGAGGCACTTTAGCGTCCGTCATTCAATTACCCCTCTCACTCTTGGCCGCCTTTTTCCATTTAATTATCGCATCAAGCCCCTTTAAAAACCGGCAGCCACAGCTGCTCTGCCGCTGCGCTACCACTGTGCTTCCGAGCTCCGTTTCTCCTCCTCCTCATCCTCCTCCTCCTCCTCATCCTCCTCCTTCTTTTCTTTCTTCTTCTCAAGCGCGCCGCGCGCGATGTACTTATACCCGCGATATATCGCAAGCTCGCGCAGCTCTAAAACAATTCCATGCGCATAACGCAAGGGGCGGACTGCGCGCGCGATCTTTCCAACGGAAGCCACCGCGCCGCCCCGCGCGATTCTCTCCTCCCCCAGGCGCGTGCTCACGGGCGACATCGATGCGCTTGTGTTACTACGACGCCCCCGCGACACTCTCTCTCTCTCGCTCTCTCGGGAACGCCGTCGTGTGTAACCCCACCCCGAAATCCGAGCGCGTTTCCTTTCGACGCTCTCGCGCGCGCGCGCGTTTGCATGCGCGCTATCGGATTATTGCGCGCCACCGTGAGAGAGATTGATTTTATTTCGGCTTTTTTTTTAATACGAACGTTGCTTAGAAGCCCTAAATTGTAGAGTTTTGATCAACTTGATAGCCGGGAACGGTTAAACGAGACAAATCGAAGCCCCCGTGGCTTTGTCGAATAAGTTGCTGCTCAAAGTTGCGAAGGACCCTGTAGATGACAACAGTGTATGCAAGAATAAGTTTTAGAAAAACAATGCCGTTTCTATATTATTTTTGGAATAATGCTTCTTTTTAATATCTCAAATTATAATTATGAAAATCAATTGAATAAGCTAGTAATTATACTAATTGTCATATCGTGCAATTAAAACTTATTAAGAGCAAATTAAATCCAGTTTAAATGATATTAATGAAAAAACGTACAGCTCAAAGTATAAAGTGTATAATTATACATACCTTTTTATGCCGATAAAACATTACAAAACACGATAAATAAATCGAGATAATACAGCGACAATTCCTAGCTGGCAAAAAGTCAAAAAACTAATTATCAATCCATATAATAAATTTTAATGTTCATCCATTACAAATGAGCATGCATGCGAATATTTGTACAAATTTGCTGAGTATAAACGAGCATCGGAGAAAAACAATTAGCTCGTCAAGCTCTGCAATTAGCGTGCAGCCACGCATTCTTATAATGGCTTCTGATTGACTGTATCTATCAAAGTGATCTTCTCGAATCCGCCCCCTCCGAGTCGCCCTGAAAATCTCTCTCTGAAAAAGCAAACCGTGTATTCGAGACGAATTTCAGGGTTTCGCGTGTGCATGCAGCTCAGTCGCATGACGAAGATCCTTGTCGATGCGAGAGAGCGCAGTGCCCCGCGAGCGAGCGCGCAATATTCACATCGCGATTGCAACAAAAAAAGGAGAGGGAGCAAGGACCGAGTACGCCTCTGTCTTTCTTTCTGCTTCCTTTTTTTCATTGTTTTTCGGGGAAGAAATCATTGCCGCTTGGTGAAAGAGCCCGCTCCAAGCACGCAGAGCCAAGCAATTAATGCGTAATTGACGCTTCCCCGGCTGCTCCTGCGCGCTCCTCCGCGCGACCTGCTTTTCAATCATTCTTAGTAAATAAACTGCTCGCCGGAAAAAGAAGGCGCAAAAAGTCTTAAAAAAAAGGAGGGTAACAGAGTGTCAACCTGTAATTGGCCGCGCGCGGCATTCGACACCATTAAGAGAGCCAACGCCATTCGCTAGGCTCCGGCTTCCTTTTTTTTTCTTCACGCACACGAGTATACGCACCTTCCATTCATTTTTTTTACCCTCACCTTTTCTCTCTCTCTCTCTCTCTCTCTCTCTCTCTCTCTCACTCTCATAACGTGTCATTCGCGCGCTCGCGTGAGAGAGAAGTTTAATCACGGTGGCGCGATCGGACGCCGATGCGCAAAACGCGACTGTACGTGTGTATAACAGTGAGAGCGAGAGAGAGAGAGAGAGAGAGAGAGAGAGAGAGAGAGAGAGAGAGAGAGAGAGAGGGCGGCACAGACTGGACGTGAGCATAATGCAAACAAGACGATCGGTCGCGAGGAAGTCGTTCCTTTAGCGCGTGACCGTAGCGTAATCAAGCCGGATCTCGAAATGGAATCTGTACAATTAAATAGCGCCCGACGCTGCCAAGCCGCCGCAGCACGCTTAAACAGAGTTTGGGAAAACAGGCTTTCTTTCGACAATTTATAAGCCTTCGGCCGCGAGCCGGCCGAGCGCCGTGCGGTTCAGCGACTGTTTACAGGACGAGTTCTCGCGCTGAATCGAGCCAGTGATTGGCTATAGAAAACGTTGTTTATTGTCGCTTAAAGTAACAGTCTAAGCGTTTGCGAGCATGAATTACGCAGAGACGCCGTTTCTAGATCACTAGAAGGCGCAGCCGAGGGTTTTCAGCTGGGTCGGCTCAAAAAATGCTTCAACATTCTCGCGGTCCGCGTATTCAATGCATAAATTGGACGTTTTTAAATTGCTCTCTTCGAAACGATCAAATGCGGGTTTAAGATACTTTAATTATTAACAAAATTAAAATTTTAAAGTGGATTTTCTTTTTTTACTTGTCTTTTATCGAAAATAAATTTAGTTAATTATTTTAGTAAAACTAATTACTTTTACTAAAACTACAAACACGATTTTTTCGTCTCTTCAATAACCATTCCCTTATATGGCCCACTTATCAGTTTCGCTGCGTTCAGCTTCTAACATAAGTTATAAATAATATTAATTAAATTTTAATAAAAAAAATTAAAATATGTATAAGATTAGAAGTCTTTTTACAAAAACTTTTAGACAAAAATAAAAATTCAATTATCATTACCATACATGTAGAATTAACACTTTTTGACAATAACTTTTTACATAACAAAAATGAATATTCCATAGGTTTTAGTTTAAGTAACTTTAATAGTACATTATGCAACAAAACGCAAAAGTAGCAGATTTTTCCCGCGAGTGAGTTTACTGCCCGAACAAGAATTTTTTTTCACGAGGCTGCGTTTACTGCCCGAACGAAGCGAGTTAATATCTCTGTCATATTCCTGTAGTATCACTGTAATATCTCTGTGATATTTCTGTAATATCACTGTGGTATCGCTGTGATATTCCCGTAATATCACTGTAATATCTCTTTGATATTCCTATAATGTAACTGTAATATCTCTGTGATATTCCTGTAAGATCACTGTAATATGTATTTGATATTCCTGTAATATCACTGTTAATATCTTTGTGATATTCCTGCAATATCACTGTAACATCTCTGTGATATTTTTGTAATATCACTGTGGTATCTCTGTGATATTCCCGTAATATCACTGTAATATCTCTTTGAGATTCCTATAATATCACTGTAATTTCTCTTTGATATTCCTATAATGTCACTGTAATATCTCTGTGATATTCCTGTAATATCTCTGTGATATTCCTGTAATATCTTTGTGATATTCCTGTAATATCTCTGTGATATTTCCGTGATATCACTGTAATATTCCTATAATATCACTATAATATCTTTTTAATACTTGAATACTCAATGCTTTGTACTTCTACAGTAACCTATCGCCACAATCGACCACCTAACACAGCGTTTACCCATCAGATTAATCTCTCTTTTGACAGAGACTACAAAAGAGTGAAATCATCTATTTAATTTTTTTAGAAAATCGAACACATTATAAAAATTAAAAGGTGCATTTCAATCTTTATCTAAAGCGTAATTGATGCTATAAAATTACGTAAAGATTATAATGTATGCAGTAGAAAATTTTGTGAATTATGTACATTTTTTGTAAGGACACAATTGTAGTTTTTCTGTAAATTTTAACTGATGAAAATAGCATGACACACAATATGTGTAGTTGATTTTTAATTGATCAAATATAAACGTATTATAAGTATTTAAAATTGATCGGATTTCCAAATGTGTAGGTTTTAAACTTACTTCCAGATTTTACACTTTTTAGATTACTGTATATGTTACTGTATATGTTACTATACGATTATATTACTATACACGCACAAGAAAACGTATACTTTAGACGATAGAATCTCATAGTGAGCCATACCTCTCATAAGACCAATAAAAAAAACATAATTTTTATTATAAATTGTTTTATGTATTAATTAGAAATATGAATCCTTTACTGTGAAAGTCCAATCGAGTAACAAAAACAATTTTCAGTTTGAAGTTAAATTGCTTGACAGACGAAAAAAATCTGGAGTTTTAATATTTTTATCTACTTACTTGGAAAAAAAAATACTATAAATTACTGTATTAATAAATTATATACAGTAAATTTTAATCTAATTCTATAAAAATTTGGTATGTAACTCAGTAATTTTTCTCTTACTTATGCTTGTATCCTTGCGATAGTATAATTTGTAGAAACCCGCTTTCACCTGGTAAAATTACTTGCACACTTTTTCATATATTTAGTTTAAAATGGTTTGAATAACGATGATTGTAGTCTGTTTGTTGAAAGTACTACGTTCCCCAGTAAACAAATGTATAATACTGCCATTTAATGATAAGAATAAGAGATTTATATAGTAAGAATCATTTGATGATAGATTTAACTGGGCGGCTCTTTTATACCATTACTATTCTGTTCAAAAATGATTATTCTATGCGATATCATATCAATATAATAGAATTTAACGATTTAGCTCAATTCTAACTATAGAGTATTTGTATTGCTTTGTTAGATTGCGTTTAGGCAATGTGAAACCCTTGATATTACAGAGAATGTAAAAAACCTATTTGTTCAATGTTGTAAAAATGTAGCAACGCCACGTTGTTATTCTCCATTAAAACAACAACTGCAGTATATAAATTTTCCAAATTAAAAGTTAAATGCAAAAAATGGATTTTCGTATTTTCAATAACAAAAAAGGTATTAAAGATATTTCATATTACATTGAGAATGAAAATCGAACATCTATTAATTGTAGTAAAGAGGATAAGAAAATAGGTTTGAAATAAATAAATTATATATGCCAAATTTTAGTAATTAGTTAACGAAAAATAACGATGTGTTTTTTTTTGTGACATGTACTTGCAGAATCAAAAAGAAAGAAAACGCGGGCGCATGGTAGTAACATTTTAAATGCACTACCGAGCGTCTGCCCACTTCTCTGCATTTGTTGATTAATACATAAATATGCCAATGGGGTAATAGTTATGCGATGAGGTGTACATGTATACTCGTGAGTGTGCACACGTACACATACGATGACTAAACCACGCCTCGCCACCAGGACAGCCATTTTGATTCTGCTGGTGCGCAGCCAGGCGCTCTCTCTCTCTCTCTCTCTCTCTCTCTCTCTATCTCTCTCTCACGCTCCCTCTCTCCCTCTCGCTCTCTCGCTCTCTTTCTCTCCCTCTCTCTCCACTTGCAGTGTGTATAGATATTTTACGATGCTTTCACAGTGATTGGAGTCAGTATTTAGTTTTACAATTAAAAGGATTAGATATTTATAATGGCGTAAACATGTAACCTTCTTTCAGCAAAAATATAACATTTCATTTTATATGTATTAACTATGCGATGGAACCAAAACATCGATGACTACAGATAAATCAAAAACTTTCATTGGTAAACAACAAATGTGAAAAAAATGTTTTTTATTAAACTACTAGTGGTCGTATCGTTTGAAGTATAAATAATGCAAATGAAAACTATCGAAAATTTCAAAATTAATAAACTAAAGAAAAAATATAAATGCCTATTCTTTCACTCAGTCTCAAAATATACACTTAAATCTAGACTACTTAGATACTTTTCATCCACTTTATACAAAAGTACGACCACAAAAGCTCTGAAAAAAAAGAATAACGCTCGTTAAGCCAAGCGATTTTTGTCCACTCTGTTCCCTCCCCTCCCGAAAATGACAAACAGCCAACAGGGAAATACAAGCGACGGCGCAGTTCAAGGCGTCGAGGTTCGGCGGACCTTATCCTTATTACGCGGGCTACACGGCGAACATGGGCACACTCGGCAACCCGACGTACTTCGGGCCGGTGCCCTACGTCGGCATGGCCTCGCCACCGACGACGGCCCAGCTCGGTCTCTTTCCCTACACCCTGGACAGTCACGTCGTACCCAAGGTGCCCTCCAGCCCGGACAGTCCGCCGGAGCGACCATCCTCGTATGCCGGTAAGTCGTATGAATAATTATAGTTTTTATTCACGCTTTTTTTTCCATTTTATGCTTTTTTCTCGATGTAGTATTAACTTGTGTATGCTAAAAGCGTTTTATTAACTCGAATTATTAACAAGTAAAACTAAGTAGCAACATAAACCTTATTATAAAATATCCGCACACCGTTATCAAAATGACGTTTACAGTTTTAACGGCGGAGACGGAAATCGGAACGATTCCATCATCCAAACATATCGCCGGATAGTCGGAAGGAGGTCGATCGCGCGCGAGGCACGTATATCGCGCTCATCGCCGATGCATTACAATTAAGCACTCGCAGTCCCAGCAAGAAAGAAGGGAACTTTTTTTTTCGCTCGTACCACCAGCCGCGCGCAAGTCTCCGCTTCCATGGTCGGTCTTCTTATAAAAAAAGAGAATAAAGATAAAGAGTCCCTAGCGGCGCGCTCAGCACGTGCGCGTGCGCGGTGACAGAAGCTTCTACTTAACGTCGGGCCCAGCTCCTCTCCGCGCATATCCGTTTAGCCGCTTCAAAAGGGCCCCGCCGCAACCTCGCTACTATTTCATATTTTATGTCTCTTTTACGGTCGTTTTTGGAATCGCCGCTAGAGAATCGCTGCCGGGCTCCTCGGCTGGCCTTCGTAGAAATCGATGCACGCCCACGACTCTCTCGCTCTCTGTCTGTCCCCCGCTCGGCTTTTGCCGTTTCACAGATTTCTCTTTGTTCGCGCGCTCGGAGTTCTCGATCCTTTTCTTTGCGCGAGCTCGGTTATTTATCGGGTATATATGTCGGAATGCGTCTCTGTCGTTTGACGAGCGTAATTTGATACGCGCTTCTTCGAACGGCTGTAAAACGCCGGGCCTTCCTCTAAACAGTCGTACGATGTACAAAACAGTATGCGACTTTTCAACGATTTATGCGGCCTTGTTTAGCTTTATCACGCGGTGACGAATGCTTATTTGCGCGGACGCTGTGTGCAGCTGAGGATAGTTGTCGATTTTCTGTTAATTAACGAAACAGCCAGCTTTTTAATTAGCCTTTCGCAATAAAATATTTGCTTGAAAAAGAAAAAGTATTCTTGGTTTCTCTTTACAATCTTCCGTTTAATGGGCCTTTAAAAGTCTCTGCATAATAGTCATCTTCATAAATCATAATATTTCTTCCCATTTCGTTTGAAGCTATATGAATAAACGAAAAAGCAAATTAAAAAAAAAAGGGGGAGAATATAAAAACCAGCATATACTATTACTAAGCACATAAAGAGCATTAAAGAAATGAGCAGCACGCAAGAGATTAGTTCTCGTTTAAAGACATAAAACTGGATATATTTCTCCTGGCCTGGGCGTGTCATTGGAAGTCGTAATCGCGAGTATCCAGCTCACATAAAACTGATTTTAAGCTATAAAATATATTTCCTTCTTTGTGGTCCGGATAAAATCGCAACTCGCGCCAGCTCGCGCAAGCGAGTGAGCGCCCAGACTCTAGCTTTATACATCCACACATATATACAAGCTAGCGTTCTCTTTCTTTCTCTCTTTCTTTCTCTCCGTATTTGCTAGTTCCCATTGTCATTCCGATCCGTAAAATGCAAAGTCGTTAATTTGCGAAGCCATCTGAGCGGCCGAGCACTTAAAAACTTCTAGAACTCGAAGTGTTTTTCAATATTTAATAGTGTAGAACGTCGCGCTCGCCGAGTAATAAAAGGGTTAGAATAAATATTAAATTCTAAAAACTTTCAATGAATGCATCTACGCGCGAATGGAGCTATAAGTATACAAAAAGCGCAAACGCTTTCCTCGCCTACATTGATTTTTTTCAATTCAAAAATAATTGCTCCGGCGCTATAGATGTAGTAATAATTCAGGCTAATGAATCACTTATGAGTAGAATAATTTTATCACCGCAAACTCCCGCTGGTCGCGCTCTAAATATTATGAAAATTAAAAAAATATATATCCACACTATTCGCAGCTCTATTTTTGCATCGTCCACTCAGCATACAAAACGGCGAACTCTGCACTCGCATAATATATGCAAACGTTTATTTATTAATTCATCACATTCACTTCCGAAACAAAGCAAATGAAAACAATCTTCATCGCACTTTGAAAGCAAACCTTTCCCAAACGGCTCGCATAAGCTAGCCGGTATTCTCTAATCCACGGAAATGCCTCGTCTGGCGAACAAATGGACGACGCGGCTGGCTTTCAATAATAGAACCTCCGCTCTCGCGCGATAATGTATTTAGATCTGCTTTGTATAAGATTTGCCTTCTCCCAGTCCGATAATAGATGGCTGAGGCGCAGGCGGGCCGATTAAATATTTGCACGCTCGCGCCTGCCGATGAGTGAGCAACATTGTCGAGGACAGCGGCGCAGCCGCCGCAGCCGAGCGACGAGAGCCAAGAGAGCAGCGCCGTCTTGGCACTGTGGCAACGAATCAACCCTATACGTGCGCGCCTCGAACGCATCGGACTGACTTGAGCAAAGCCGCGCGCGGATTAACGTTAACGATGCCAGTGCCTATAAAGAATTGAATTTACGGTTAGCTGACGCGAGTCCAGCTCGATTTTCGCGACGCGCCGCTTAAGAGATTTTGTCTCTCCAGGAGTTTCTTTTTCGATCCGTGTTTTTTGCACGCAAGTAAAGCACACTTGAATGTCTCAGTTTTTAGTCCATTGCGAATAATGAATAATTCGTATCGTTTGCTCATCTTGAATAATACCTAGCTTTTGCTCGTAGGAAGCTGCTAAGGCTAACTCTTATTGTATTATTAGAATTAATAATCGCGTTTCTTAATTGAACTAATAACGCGCCGCGTTTCCGGCGCGAATCCGAAATAGAAAATTATTTTAGCTAAAAGAGTGTCGAAATGTTAAGCGATATAAGTGCCAATGTATCAATCGCGCTTGATTTTTCTCAACGCAATCGAAGCCTTTGGTTGGGCTGCGGGCGTCTACGCGCTTTATTATGCGCTCGGAAAATGCGTGCTGGCGGCGGGCCAAAATTCGTACTTTAAATTGATACTTCGAAGACTTCGAAGAGAAGCAATTCTGCAACATCCGCGCGCCTATGCTGATCATGCGCCGGGCTAAATGTTTTTAATTTGCTTGTTTATCCGCATTGTAGCTTAATGATGCCGTAAGGCTGTAGAGTTACGATTTAATAAAATGTAAAAATAAAAGCGCTGAGGAAAAATCGTTATATATCTGTCAGCGTAACGGATTTCACAGTGGCTTTATTTATATTTAATTACTAAAAATAAACGAAAATTATATCGTTAAATTATTCTTTGTAAAACAGTAAAATTTAAACTATTTTCAGAACATTTCAATCGGAAACGTATCTTTCTGTAATTTCAACATACTTTATTTATGAGCCGTAAACCGATCAGATTTATTTAAGCCCGCGATAATAATTAAAGCGTACCCACAGCCCAGCTTTTTCCAGCAGAAAGTAAATTTTATTAAAACGCACGGTCGGCGTATATAAAAACTTTACTGCCCATACTAATTAAATGTATTTGCAAATTCATCGCGAATGTCCGGCAGAGGTTGGCGCAAATGAGCGAGTCGACGGCGGCGGCGGCGGCGGCGCGCCCGATAAATACCCGAGACGCGAAAAGCTCCTTTTAAAATTTATCCCTGTATATTTGCCGCTCCCCTCGGCTCCAGCTTCGCGAATGAAGATATCTTCGATATTTCTTTTTAGCTTTTATCATTGCTATATAGGCAGGTCGGTAAGAGAGCCTCTCGCGCAGACTTTATATCTATTTACGTATTTACGCGCTGGCGGCGACGGCGGCCGGTCGTTTGCACATTTTAATACCCCGAAAGAGAGAGGGAGAGCGGCATTCCGCGGGCTTGGCAATACGAGCCTTCTTATAAAATTTCCCTACACGCACACGTGAACTATACATAAATGACTGAATGCACACGCGCGCGCGCAAGCGAGAGAGAGAGAGAGAGAGAGAGAGCAGGCTTCGCTTCGCGGCATCAATGTAATCAGCGAGGGCCAACTACTCCGGCAAGCGCACCGAGAACTTAACGACACAGTCGTAAACGCGCGAGAGCGAAGCTCTTTACAACCCGCGGATACGCTACACTCGGATTTTCCCTCCTCGCGTTTTTCTTCTTTCTCTCTCTCTCTCTCTCTCTCTCTCTCTCTCTCTTCGACTTTTTCTCCATCTCTCTCTCTCTCTCACATTCGCGCGAGCGCTGCATCGCCAGTTTCTCCTATGCGTGCACTGGCCCGGGTACCTTCGTTTATTTTAGCAGGGCACGCGCGTAAACTTTCGCATTTTACGAGACAGCTCGCGAGCCCGGAGAGGAGAAATCACTGCACCCCCTCCGGAGCGCTGAGCGCCTGTAAGCTTGTTTTGCGCTATCGCCTCTCCTGACGAGCTCTAAATCAATTTGTGCGCCAGCGCGCGAGGCTGTGATGCGCGCGAGCGGGCACCGCGAGCGAATAATACGGTACCTAATGGACGCAAGAGCGCAAGGCTGCATCAGCTCGAGCTTTTATGATATATTTATCGCGGAAACTGCAGTCTTCTGCTCACAATCGAGGCTTATTGTATCGGAGTGATTCCTGGATCTGAGCTTCGCTCATAGAGTCGAGCTTTGTTCGACGAGCACAGAGGCTTCTTCGATTGCTCGGGGCCTTTTATTGGCCTTATCCGAAAGCTCGAGGAACGGTTAGTCTTCTACGTTACGCGATATGCCCACGGACGGGGCGAAACAAAAGTTTTTCTAAATAACTAATGAGTATGCGCGAAGATTACAGTATTTTACGATCGTCGGGCGCTCTTTTTTCTTCAAATTTAATTACTTGTCGAATACTGAACTCCGGCTAAGATATTGCCTAATAAAAGTCAGCGCTTCCACGTAAAAAAAATACACTCCGCTCGTAAAGCATCTCTTGTTCAGCGCATACACGCAATAAAGCAGCTACTTAAAGAAAAACCATTTCCTAGTCGCGAACCATGTGAATTTTAAAATATCGTGCGCTCGCGCTAATTAATTTTTACCGTAATACACGCGCGCTTGCGCGCAAAGCTAAACGTAGATTTTTACGAGAAAAGCAAAAAAGAAAAAAAACTCGCAGAGGAGTGCGACGCTGCAGTGCGCATACTTCTCCCGATGTTTTTAAAAACATAAGCTCAGCGCTGTACTATCGAGCGGGGATCTGGTTTATACAGTGCGCCTTCTGTAACCGCGCGCTGGCCTGGCAGGCTACAATTAAAGCGTCATAAAAGCGCATAGTCGTAACGTTCTTTCTCGTCGCGGACGAGGGCCGACGCCTCTCGCCGCAGCTTCGTTTATGTTTGCACGAACGCCCGCAAAAAATGGACTTGGTATAAGCGCGGCTCTTAATGAAGCGCACGCCTGCACCTTTAACGGGCCTGGAGAGAATTACAGGAGGGCGCGCTACTCTGCTTTTTCAATTTTTATGCGATTTCTCCAAATTCTATAAGTGCATGTGGCGCCGGCGGCTTCTCCCTCGGCTTAAATCCAAGGGACTACGGCTTTACTAACAGTTGTCGTAACTTTCGGAACGTTTTTGCTCATAAAGAAGCTGCACTTTTTTGGGAATGACGCTTGAGTTCGCGTTTTCTTTGAACGATTTCTGAATTTTATTTGTGTATTTATTTATAAGGAATGTTCGTTTGAAAGGACAGATGTCTATAATCTAGTTGCAATATCGTGTTTTAATTCGTATTAGTGAATGTGAGTTTGCAGTTTTAAAAAAATCTTCGCATAGTTATAGTTAGTTCATTTATTGCACACTTTAGTACAAATATCAATACAAAAATAATAATAATTGCTCGTTTTACAAAAAAGTATATAGTATATCACAGAGTGTTTTCATTTCCTATATTAGAATGTCATTTATAATGAACCTAACCGTAAGAAATGAAATAAAACATACGTTCAAATAATAAAATCAGATAATGTACATCATATATAAAACAACTAATCACAATGACCGTGTCAGAGTAATTTGAAAAAACAATAT
Organism: Eupelmus azureus; assembly: GCA_030522685.1. Classification (NCBI taxonomy): domain Eukaryota; kingdom Metazoa; phylum Arthropoda; class Insecta; order Hymenoptera; family Eupelmidae; genus Eupelmus; species Eupelmus azureus. The sequence continues at coordinate 26,917 of JAPYZA010001324.1, read as the reverse complement.
AAAACTTAAACCTAGGTGTATAAATAAAACTTAACCTGGGTGTATATATAGGCTTGGCGAATCAAGATATTCAAAACTTGTATCTCGGGAAATGCGCAATAGAATCTCCAACTGGATTGACGTTTACGGTCTCGAAAGAGGGGAGACAAAGCCCTTCTCTACCCGCGACGAGCTCAGTGCATCGACTGTTAAAGTCATACGCGCGAAAATATGGCCGGTCTCCTATGAAATACAGCTATGCATCTCCGACCACTCAGAACTTAGAATTTTAAAGCGCGATGGACCTTGGGGACTAGTCGCGTATAATGGAAGGGTGTGTTGCTGACGGTGAGAAGGAGTCCATGGCTACAAATAAGAAAACCATAACTTATATGCTTGAATGCAGGAGATACAGCTTTTTTATTTGGAGCCGTCGGAATGTTCGAATTGCACGCGTAATTATCTTCATCCCTCGGCCTTTCTTCCCTCCAGATCTCGACTCGAACGGTAGCGAACTCATCACGCCGGTTGTAAAAGTTTTTTGCCGATTACCTTTCTTGAACTGAATCTCAATTCACCAAGCTTGACAGTGTTTCTGGCCTTTACCGCTAATGCTCATGTGCGGGGACTAATTTTTATATCAAAGAAAACTACTGGATTTCACTCTGAGATTCAAACCTACCAATTCTTTCAAGGATTTGTTTATTCTTACCTTTTTTTATTTGCAGATTTTAGAGATGTAGTAGTTATTATTGATATTAGGGATTAAGGATTCTAATTTTTCGAGATTTCCTTTAACTTCATTCCCGCTATTTTCTTTTTCTATAGCTTAAATTTTAATCCAAGCAAATTTACATCTCAGTAAAAACTTATTGTTTTATTGAGATATTTATTTTTTATATTTTGCGATAATTTGAATATTTGTTTATTGTTGATTAAAATAAGTATATTCTAAACATATCTCATAGAAGAAAATAAAAAATAACAATAAAAAAATATCGCTTTATAGATTCTTTTATTTCAGCTCATATTTCGACATTGTTAAAGGAAAAATTATATCGTTTACTTACAGATTTCATGAAAAGTCGCAAACGTCCATTGAACGGTTCGATGGAGAGTATGCTGGAGCCATCAGATAAGGGAGTTCATATGGAAAGTTCTTCCAGTCTACCCGGATTCAGACTGGATACGGGTAAGTTCGCCATACTTATAAAGGCAGATAAATCTTGTTACCATCATTTCTGAAATATCAATTAATAGCAATTAAAACGCTGAAAACAGCAAATTTCATTAAAAATCTTTCTTTAAAAAACGAATAAACAATAATTATTTGTTTCGTGTGTTTCTACTTGTTTTTCAATCATATCGCTAATAAATTTCATTTGCATGAAATGTTGTTTCAAAATAAATGCTGTATTAAAAGTATAAGCTTTAATCTCCAACAGTTTCATAAACAGTGTTTATTTTGGTAATTCTTTTAAGTTCGTATATTTAATGTAAAAAAATTCTATTAATCAAAACAGAAAATTAATATTAATAAAATTCTTGTCGTGGAATAACTAGGTAACTATAATAAAAATTGACATAAAATTTTACGTCTTTCCATAAAACTCTTACGATACTCTTTTATTATTGATATTTTCCAAAGTTTTTTATGTAGAAAGAGTTGCTTTTTGCTAATCAGCTAAAACTTCTGTTTTACTTGACATCTAAAAAGTTGATATTTCCATATCAAGTTCTGCAAATGTTAGCAAAGTTTTTAAGGGTCATAAAAGAATTTTTTTTACAAATAAATAGTCAGTAACCTGTCTTCTTAATTGATAATTCAATGCTATAACACCGCAGGCACCGATGTTAAATTTCTCAGTCATTTACAACAACTCCTCAGAGAAGGTTCGTTGCAATAAACTTCTAGTAATAAAGATGGATTTTAAAAGTCTTATTTTCTTAACGCAGTTTTAGCTAAAAGTGCACAAACTAGTATTTAATATTCAAATGGAGGGATAAATTTTCATTCATTTGATGAAAAAACAAATATTATGCTTATGAAACTGATAGACAAAATTTCTTTGAATTAATGCCATAGAGTTGTTATAAAATTTGCATTTTGAGAATATTTTTATAACTAGATTTCTTATTTAATGAAAATAAAAGAAGTCTATGGCCCTTTTTGATTACAGATTTCATGAAGAATCGCAGACGTGGATTGAACATTTCTATGGAAAACATGTTAGTAGGGCCACCAAAGGGGGCTTGCGCAGAGACTTCTATGAGTCTACTAGAATTCAGACCCACAGATTCTGGTAATTTTTTCTTATTTTAATTATGCTTACACACATATTATTAGAATAAATTTTTGGCCGAGAGTTTTTGAATCAAAAAATAATAGAGTTATAGTAGATTTAAACATTTTGAACGTTTTTATTATTATTAATTTTTTTGATTAACGTAAATTAAAAAAATCGGTGTCCTGTATATTTGCAGATTTTATGAAGAGTCGCAGACGCCCATTAAACATCTCTATGGAAGATATGTTAGTGGAGCCACCAAAGACGGCACGGGTAGAAACTTCTCCGAGTTTACTTGGATTCAGACCTTTAGATTCTGGTAATTTTTTCTTATTTTAATTATCTTTACACACATATTATTAGAATTTAAGTTTTTAAATTAAAAAATAATAGAGTTATAGTAGATTTTAAGTTTTTAATATTTTTAGTCATGTTTATAATTTTCGATAGTGATTAGATTTAAAAATTAATAAAAAATTGTTGTAATTTTCTTTTCTCCAATTTAATCAAAATTATTATTTTGTAAGAACTAACTTTATTAAAACTACAGTATATCAGAGATATTTTGTTGAAATTTTAAGTTATGTTAAAAATATGGGTCTCTTCATTTGTTGGTAACAAAGAGAGTTTATATTTTTTAAATACATTATTTTACACATATTAAAAAAGTTGTGATTAAAACGATTATGATTGTGTTTATTTAACTTTTTGATTAATAATTTAAATATCAAAAAAAATTTATTGACAAAAATTAAAATTATGTAAAGAAAACGTTTAACATTATAAAAATAATACATTAGCTTTATAAAACTTGAAAATCAATAAAAATAAAACTTTATAAATAAAGGTAGTTCTTACAGGAACATAAATCTACATTTTAATAATTCATATTATAATTTGTTATTCGTTCCTACTGAAGTAAAACTGTACATATCAAATATCTCCTATATATATAACAATTTTGATATACTCAGTGAACACTAAAAAATTAATATAAATTTATCATCTACAAAAGACACTTATAGACATTTCTTGTTATCAATCTACTAACATCTAAACAAATACTACTCTAATTTTAAGCACATTTTGTGACTTTGTAATGTGATAAAAGTTACAATTTAATTTCCAAGGCCATAATTATTCAACTCATAAGCATTGTTCTCTGAAAATAGGTTATAAACGGAATATTTCATCGTTTTGTGGACACCAAAATAATTTTATAAATTAGATTAAAAACATATATCTCAAGATAACTACATTGTTTTCTATGAGTAAAAAATATTTTTTTAACTATAAATACAAAGACGAATTTATCTGATCAATTTTAGTAAATTTCCAAAAAATAATAATATTAGTTTTATAATTCTTTTTTTATTTGAAACGTCTTAGTTTAAACTTTAAGATGAACTTTATAAATACTATAGAATTTAATTTTGTAGTTTTAAATATACGTATAATTGTATCATAAATATATTTAAAAAAGGGTACAATTATGACGCTTTCTTCTCTAATGTAAGAAAAGAAGACTCTGAGTAATAAAAAAATAGTATGTACAAAAGTTTTATATTATAATAAACATCGCCAACATTAAAAAAATTTGAAAAAAATATTCGAAATTTTAAAATTTTTATCCAATTTTAATATCAAGATCATATTTTTCATGATCATATTTCCTTGAAAAATTTCATTGGGATTTGAAAAAAAAATCCGATTTCTCTTATGTCTATAATGAATAGAGATAATTATCATTAACTGATCTAAGTTTTAATTAATGGAAGATTTACATAAAGATTAAGTTAAATATTAAGATATTTTAGTTTATTATATATTTATATGATAGTTATATAACAGTTGTATCATAAAAATTAACGATTCTTTTTATATCTTTATTTTCTTTAAAATATAATCTTTCATTTTATATTTAATCTATTATAAATGTAATCACTTAATCTAATAATAATATAATATTTATTTTTAAATATTTATGCTTAAATAATAATGAGATGACATCAGTTTTGTCATATCAAACGCATGTATATTGGTAAAATTATTCAATATCATAACATTATTCATGAAGCAGATATATACAGTCAATATTTTTTGTTCATACCTCACCTTTTGTCGATTGATGTTAACTTGATTCCATTTTCTTTCGACTCTATTTTGCTTCTTTAATTACTTGTAATATCTTTTCAGAAATGTTTTGTTACAATAAACTTTTAGCAATAAGGTTTAATTTACAAGATACCTCTTTTTATGGTAATCATAAAGAGTTAAGAGAGTAACTAGACCATGCGCGCCTGCACATATTTGCATGGTTATGATAGACAGACCTCAAATGTTAGTGGTAAACAAAATGAACACGATTAAATTTAAAAAGCTGAGCTATTCTGTTAACAATAACCAGTCATGCATATTTTATAAAGTGGATTTTCTAATTAAATCGATATTATAATCAGATTTTCTGAGCTTTATAACTTTATTAGTTAGTAATTCACTATTTAATAAATTTCTGAAATGTAAATAGAGAAAAAATTAGTTTTAATTAATTATTATTCTATCTATTTTTCAAAGCTACGATAATAATTATTTAAATTTATCAGTCTATTATATTTAAAGATAATTCAAAATTGATTTTTGATTTTAAATATTTAATTTGCTCAACAAGTGAGTTTTTAAATAATATTAACATATATAAAAAATAAATGAACACACAACTTTTATTATATAACTATAGTGAATATTGAAAAATACACAACAAGTTGATCGCATTAAAACGCAAGTCTTAAATAAACATAAAGTGAACCGCAGCTAAAATTTAGTATCGAAAGGGTTAAAGAAGGATCTTCTCTGCGTTAGGGTTTCTTTCTGCCTCATCCTTTTTTCTCAAGCTTGGGTCTAGTCTCTCCTCTCGCAAGACACATGCTGAAATTTTATGTTTTCGAAGCGGCCTGGCGCAGTGATTTTACGAGCGTACCAGCTACGAGCGGGGTGAAAAATCAGAGAAAGACGCAGAGACAGAGAGAAAGCGAAAGAGGGAAAGAGGAGGAGAGAAAGTACGCAAGAAGCCGCAAAGCACTTTACCGAAAGACGATAAACCTCCGTCTCTCTCTCTCTCTCTTGCTCTCTGGCAAATGCCTCTTGCGCGAGAATCCGCCTCAAAGTAGTCTCGACATCCAAACCGCAGGTAATTCAAAATATTTTTCAAACTTCGTCCGCATCGGAAGATGGAAAAGGGACAGCGACGAGGATAGTAACCGGCTGCCTGTACCGCTGTTCCGTTTCAATTAGAACCTAATTATACCAGGTTCCGCGGATTGACATCGGGAGTGAAGCGACGGCGTATATATTTAGAGACGTCGCGAGAGAAAAAAGTGCGTGGTCCCGATCGAGATTGATATTTACGGGCGTTAATGAAATATAAATACGAGATTGGCCACGATGTTTGTGTCTCGATGTCCGCGCTGTGCTTTCATCGGCTAAGCAGACTGACGAGAGCGTCCCGCGTCAATTTCAGGTCATACGCTTTCTATTTATCTCGACGGCGACGGGTTTAAGTAGCGTCCGATCGAACGATGCGTAAATCAATTCCAAACAAGTACGCGCTTAAAAACACACTTATTCAAATTCATCAGGTTTTAATACTCGGCGTTAGGCGATCGTCGGATTTAACGATTCCCCCGGCGGGCGATTATAAAATGGATATATATTCGCGATCGTTAATTAAATACCTCGTCTGGAGTATTATTCAAGTATCGTTTTGCTAAGGCGATATAAAAGATCTGGCATTAATAACCTTATAGATCGCTCGATAGGTCTGAGTGTGTGCACCGCGGCTCTGCCTCTCTTTCTCTTCCTCTCTCGCTCTGTCTGTGTTTATCGGTATAACTTCTTTTACGAGCGCCAGGGCACTAAAACCGCGTGCGCCTTCTCTCCGCGAAAACCGCGTCGTCGTCTTATCGGCGCGATCCAGGAGCAGACTTGATATTTCAAGTGCACACACAAGGATGCCTGGATCTGCAGAGAGGCTGGGGAGTAGGGGGGGGCGAAATTTTACGGCCTCGTATAGGTGTATACACATATATACGCGCTACGCGAAAATTTCTCCGCTGATGTATCTTACCCTCTCTCGTTTCTATCTCTATCCGCTCCTGTACTTTTCTCTCTCTCTTTTCTGTATTTCTTTCTTCATCTTTAACGATCCGACATGTACCTCTCTCGGTTTGTTCCTTCGTGAATGAGTATATGCGTTTGTGCGTTGAAAATCCAGGGGAGATGAAGAAAAGTGCAAGTATAGACTGTACTATCAAAAATTATCCAAAATGTCATTCATCACTTTTCAGCTCGAAGCATATATCGACTCGCGTTGGTAACAGTATATAGTGAAAGATTTTAAATAGCATATCAAGAAATTAAAGAGGGCACATACTGTACATGCCTGAATTTCTTGTTTTTAAATGGCGCAAGGCGATTCGATCGTAAGATCACATGTATACACTCTTTTCGATCCCCACCTTGTATCACACACCTGGCTCAGTATTTAACTATCAATTTGAGCTGGCCGCTTTATCTGTATGGATACATGCACGCGTATATGAGTGAGTATGGCTTCTGCTAGCACACTGGCGAACGAGTTTGCTCGCAAAGGCTGGCCATTTGCACGCGAATGCTCGCCGTTAGGAACGAGTTTCGAGTTTCCACGCGACTTGTCAGATTTTTCTAATTCGACGAAAAATAACTGAGGTTATGTCTGTATTTGTGGCGAACGATGAGTACAAGCGGCTAGGTAGATTTTAAGGAAAAATTAATAATTTTGCTAGGCGCAAGTCGGCGCTCGTTCAGGTCGTCCGCTTCCTGATTTTATAGGGGAACTATCCGGCTTTGATTGGGCCGTTTGGAAATTTTATCTCTTCCGTTTTACATATTTGCAAAATATAATTTTCATTGCGCCGATAAGAGAAAAGCCGTATCCCCATAATGATGATGACGATCTTCTTATTCCGACTTGAGAACTTGACTCGGCACTGAAGTTTTTCTTTTTAATAAAATAATCTTATTTTCAGATTAGACAGTAAAATACTTTTATGAATTTTGTTGCTCTTCTATATCATTTAGTTTTTCATCTTTACTGCGTGCAGTTATTAAAAAATGATATTTTAGTAATTCAACACTGGAAGATTATCTCAAGCCTTTTTCCCGCGAAAGACTGTGATTCTGCTTCCATCAATCCGAGGAATCAGACTGGATAATTAAATCAGATAGAGAATTAACTCGCTTGCGTGTTACTGTATACTTTAAAGTGACGCTTCCGCACCCATCTCCAGTGCTATGATGAGATTTCTCACTCGGATTTTTTTCTTCGGTGAGTTCGGCTTCATCTTAACTCTCCTCCCACCTGTTTGTAAACAGCGGTGCAGATTCCTACACTAGAGCATAGTCTGTAATGAAAGCTGCTTGCCTGCATATTTCTTGTTATAAACCGCATTGTTTCTGAAGCTTGTGCATTTCTTATTATAAATATGAAAAAAATTAAAAATTCATTATAAATTATTTTTTCTCGTATTGCTTTATGCGGTCATACTTTTTCGTAGCTTTTTCACTTGTTTTCTTTTATAAGATCAATAAAACCATTAGTTGTGAAAATTCTCTCTACGCAAAAAAATCTGGAGTCGTTTTGTATACCAGCTATCTCTTGCAGATGTTACGACTGACAAATAAATTACAAAAAATTTACTGTGATTGGTTTGTGGGATTTAAATTCAGTACAAGGATGGAGACTCCAGTTATTTTTCTTTAATCTTCTTTCTCTTCAGCATTTTAAACGAGATGAAAATAAGTCTTTTAGAACTCTTTCTTTTTGCCTTTGCAATATTGACTTTTGTGATCATCTGATATTTTAATTTTGGAATGCATATTTTAACTTTCAAATATTTTGTTCCTGTTCTTGAGTCATAAAATCAAACTGCATAGACAAAATACCAGCATCAGAGAAAACTTAATAATGTCCCCATAGTAGCAGCAGCCTACAAGTATCATCATCTCCGCAAACATTCAAAACAATACCTCTCAAAGCTAATAAATTAGTTTCTTCAAGGCAACAAAAATAAAAAAAAACCGCATGCCAATTCAACTAGGTATCGCCCAAGGGGCAACGTAATAATGAAAAATATTTTCCAAGCCAACAAAATAACCACTTCCTCGCGGAGAGCTCATAACCGCAGCTCGAGCCTCCGCTTGCGCGCGTTCTCTAACTAAACTCGCGCGCGAGCCGCCTTTCTCGGACAACTCGTCAATCCTCGGCATCTCGCAGAGGAGTTACGACTTGCGCGCGCTCTTGGCCCAGAGGACGGTAAATCAGCGTTTAGCCTCGCGTTCAATAAATCGGCGAAAGAATCCCGTGGCCAGTCGCGCGAATTACAGGAGACACAAAAATACAAGAGCAAGAGAGGAATAAAAAAAAGCGGCAGCAGCGGCTCCGCTGCTCTCTCGAGGTTCGGCGAGGCGCGACGAAGAGTCGAGGATCCACGGCCAAGTGATTGCCAGGCCGGCGGCGGCAGCCTGCTGTAAATCATACTTTTACGAGGCACCCCATGGTCAATCCGCGCGCTCGCTCACACACGCAGCTAAGGCCCCTCGCTTATGAGCGAGAGTGGGACGCAGCAGCAGCTTAAATGAGAGACAGAGAAAGAGAGAGAGAGAGAGAGAGAGAGCTGAAGCCCTTTTTCGTATAGATGTCGATTATTGGGCCTATGACGACTTTGTAATTATGAATGGCTAAATGTTTCGACGCGTGTAAATTAAGCAGCGAGTTATTGAATTGATATAAATGTAAATGAGGAGGTGAGCGAGGGAAAAGAGCGGGATTACGACGATCGCTTCTCTCTCGAAGTTGCGTTTTTCCTTGGGATGTGGAAGTTCTGGTTTTCGTCAGTTATATACATTTTAGCGGTTTGCTGGCGCGATTAGCGCCTTTGTAGCTACGAAGAGGAAAGTTATTAATAATATGCGAGTGGAGAACTAAGCGACGGGCTTTCGATTATGATTTTACGCCTCGAAAATGATTAACTTTAATGCGCGTCCCGATGACTCATCGAACGTCTCATTTTATGACGTTTCTAAGAAGTTATAAAAATACAAAATCTCCGGTCTCCCCAAAAATTGATTCACACAAAGAGACCGGGCACCAAAGTCCCTATCTAGTTTTATACTCTTTGTCGCGATGCACAGTCAAGCTCGGCCGGCCGCATCCGCTCGGCTAGAGCTGAAAAAAATTAAACCATGCGATTTTCGACGCGACAATTCCCCGTATACAATATACGCACACAGCTCGGGCAATGCACGGACTTTTACGAGCGAGCCTGAAATTCTTCGTGTGTACAAACGGGCGTCGTAAAACTCCTCTTTTCCCTTCAAATCGACCTCGCGCGCCTCAAAGCGCGCGCATCAGAGTCGAAGGAACGACGCGCGCGCGCAAACGAAGAAGAAAGACCCGTCCGCTTTATAGAATCCAGAGCGCGCGAGTCGTCGACATTGGCGCGTTTTACGAGAGCGCGCTTATATACTTTTGTCAAGTTACAATTTGTCACAGTGTAACGCTCGGAAGAGACGCGGAGGGGGGAGGGGGGGGGGGTTGAAAACGACGCTGGAGTATAGGAAAAGGCGCTCGTAAAATCGAGGGCGAAAAAAGGTGAGCGCGCATCATGATCCCGGTGCATATAAACGGCCGAGTGCTCTCGTATATATAAAGTTATGTGCGCGAGGAGCGGCGAACGGGCCTCGGGAGAGGCTTGGGCTGCTGCTGGCGCTGCTCGTCTCTCGCTTAGAGGGATAGTTACGAGCTGGAAGAGGAGCTATACGACGAGCGCACCTTTCGCCACGAGCGTACAGAGTAAAAAGTTTATACAGGCTGCGTGTGTGGATATTGCTGTGTTCTCGTGTGAGGCTTTAAATAAAGTGAATCGACCTCGGATCGCTTTTTTTTGTTGCTTTCTTTCGATCGATGAAGAGTTGCTTGGATTTCATAATTAATGCGAGCTACTGCGTTATCGGCGACACTATTTTAAATCTGCCGATCGATGTCGTCGCACACTTTACGAAAAGTGTACCGGCGATGAAAGTTAAATAATCATTAGAGGCAGGAAAGAGCGAAACAATCGCCGTGCTATATACTGCGAAAAGAAGCAGCAGTTTGCGACGGTGTCGAGTTTCGCGCGAAGTCGCCGCGAGAAAGCTCTATATATTATTATTAGTATTCTATTCGACGGCTGTGCGCAGGCGTATAAGTGAACGGTAGCGCGCTCGTTAACGGCGATGCAGTGGCATCAAAATATAACTGTCGATCGTTTGGCGCCACATCGTTTTATGCGCAAGAAGCGACGTTTGCGCGCGAGCAGCCGCCACGACGCTACGAATATGTGTAACTTTTGATGGGATCGTTGATAGTAAATGCCGCGCGGGACAAGCTTTTATTCTGTCGTATGGCCTGTTAAAAGATTAGTACGTTCGTTTGCGAGCGGACTCTTTCTTTCGGGGACGCGCGTTTTAACGTCGCCGCGAAGATGTTGGCTTGAGAATCGCGGAAAAGGGTGCGACGGAACGAGTCTGATGCTTGTATTGTTGCTGCCGTAGTTTTAACGGAGGTATACGCGTTCTCACGGTATTCCTTTGATGGGCGATTTTGATGAGGCGAGGCTGTAGTTTACGAGACACGAAAGTAGCTTGGATAGGCAGGGTGGTATTATTTTGGAGAAGTCTTTGCGTTTAACTGTTTGAGCTTGGACGGTAGCTCTTTATTTTACGTTCGGTTGGTTGGATTTGGAAAAACCTGTATTTTAGAAATTTTTTAATATGAACTCTCACACCCACCATATTCGGAAATAGAAAAAGTTATTTAGAAAGGGTTTTAAATTTTTTATCGACACGAACGAGGCCAGAAGCAGAAAATACATCCTCGGACCATTTCGTCGAAATTGAAGATTTATCAGGCTAGTAAATCTTTGCGTGCTCTGCGCGGCGTTCATTCGTAGTTATTATTCCATAACTTATTTCTCATAACCAAAAGAATTCGAAATGTTTATGTTGCACCTCACCTGGAGCTATGCAGCTCGATATCAATTTCATCTTAACGAAAAATCTATCGCATTCAAGGTGGCAGTTTAAGAGTCGACTGTATAATATTTTATTTCTTGATCTATGCGCGACAAAATAAATACGTTCAAGTCGCAATAAATGCGCAAATGTGTACTTGAGCCCAAAATAAAATTTCGAAGAATAAAGCGAATAATCATGCGCGCGGCCTCAGAAAAAAAGGTGAACAAGCATTAACCCCGATTCGCAGCAATAAAATAATTTATACTAGCCGTATATCAATATTAAAGTGTAAAAATAATTCTGCAGGCAGCGAAATTCCATTTTATTGCCGCAATACCTCCGGTTCGGAGCGAGGAAAGTGTGTAATGCAAAAATTCTCCTGACTTCATTGTTACTCTCGAGATCCGACCAATAAAACGGCATTATCTCCAATAAAGATTTAATTCGAAGCTACCGACATTTTCCGTCAAGTGGGCTACTTTAATTTTTTCCCGTCCAGATACACGTATCCCTATGCGCACGTACATAAATAGTATACTAACAAAACGTACATGTACACACAAGAGAATCGCCACAGAGGAGAATGCGCGAACAATGCCTTTCTTCTCTCGGCCGTAAAACAGCTAAATACCCGCGCGCGCGCGCGCATATATATTTGCGCCCGACGTTTTTAGTAATTTCGAAAACATTGCGTCACACGCCAGCAGCTCCTTTTAATCCGCTGACTTTTGCAAAGACCGAGTGAGCGCGGGGGGCGAGGGCAGTGCGGAATCTCGGTTATGACGAGGCGCAACCCAAGAAAATCAGTCGTGCTTTGCGGAGCGCTGGCGTCGTCGCGCGCAGTGCCTGGCGCACACGAGCTCGGCAGAGAACGGCGAACGACTCTGGTTAGGTGCACGTATGAAAACTAAGTCCGGGTTTCATTTGACTGACTTTACGAGGGAGTCATAAAATGGATTTTACTGTCGGCTACTTCGCGAGTTGGTAACATTGCTTTGGCGAGCCAAGAGCCAGACCCGCAGTGCAATACGACCGAGTGCTCTTGCTCTTTTTTTCTCCTCCTCTCTGCCGCTTTTCCTGCTTCCCCCCCCCCCTCCCACCTTCCACCCCTTTTTTACGTATCCTTCGAGGTCTTTCTCTCCTTCTCACCCTCTCCTCCCTCCTCTCTCTCTCTCTCTTTCAGACTTTGACCTCTCGTACGTTTCTCATCTAGTGCCGATCTCTTTTGAGCTTTCGCTGCGCTCATTTCCCGTCTGTCTTAAGCTGCGCTCGTTTCCTTTTCTCTCCCTGGTTCCACTCATTCTCTCTCTCTCTCTCGCCTTTCTGCAGTACGTATTTCTAAACTTCGCGCATGAAGAATTGCTGGCAAACGTGCGTAATATCCGTTCGGAAAAGTATAGTTCCTCACTATATAAACTGGCATTTTATTGGCCAGCCATATTCGTCGTTTTACTGCATCTTATTTTTATTTTCGTTTTAATTTTTTTTCTGCTCTAGAAGCAATGACAGAGTTTAGACTAAATATAGTCACGGTGAGGCGTTTATATAAATATCAGAATTGTTTAGTTTTTTGCTACATGTCTGCATGTGAATTTTTAAGTATTAAGTATAATAAGCAATATAGTCTAAAATCTGTGTAAATTAAATCCAATTGATAAAAATTTGACAAATACCTCATGTGATCAACCACGATTGAACCGAAGCCGTTGTATTTATAAAAAATTATAAAACCTACATCTATGGTCAACTAACCCCCTTCTTTTTCTTTTGCACTTACATTACTTATTGTTAGAAAGGGATATATTATATTAATAAAAAAAGTACTTTTATATCTATACTGTTTATCTTATTTTAAAAACTTATTTTGAAGGAAATTATTATTGATTAATTGATTTAATAATTAAGGAATATCCGAAATTTCAAATATAGATATTCTATATCTAATCAAGTTATTCTTGCACTTTTTGGTTTCAGATGCGAGCAATCAGAGTCACTGCTTCAAAATAGAGAAGAGCGAGGACACGGACTAACCCAAAGATGATGCGCGCTCAATAGCTGCACGAGATCAGCGAGAGCTTCTTGAAGAAGAAACGAGAATAACATAAACGAAACCGTCTTCTTTTAATATACACGTTTTTAAATAATCAAGATAAAGAGCAAATAAATTTACGTGTGTGCTTCTTTATATGTAACTTTAGGCTCTTAACGAGGGAGTGAATCAGAAGTTGCACAAAAAGCAAAAGCATACGTGTAGTATTTGAATAAATAGAAACTCGATGATGGATACTATTACATGCCGAAGGAACTTTTCGACAATTAGCGCGTAGTAATTTTTTCTTTTTCATCTCCAGTCGTCGTTGCTGAACGTGCGTCAATTTTTCGGCCGCATGTCTTCTTGCCTGAGCTTCATCCTCGGCTAGTTTTAGCTACGAGGGGCCCTACACCCGCTTCTGTCTCGAACAAAAACAAGAAAGTACCAGAAAACGGAATGCGAGTGTGTCGAAGAAAAAAAAAAGAAGAAGAAGAAGAAGAAACGGTCCGAGTGTCGAGAAAGAAAAGAAACCGAGAGCGAAGGTTCTGACGAAAAGTAATACAGTGCTATGCTCTCAGGGGGTACAAGCGTGCGCGCGTAAGGGATAATATGCGCATACAGAAAGAGCCGGGCCGCTGGGGCATTCAGCTCAGCAGTTGGGCAGGAAGCGACGGTGGTTCAGGTTGGCGCGCGCGAAAAGGTAAAATTGTCTGATGCGAAAAAGAGACAAAGAAAAAAGGAGTAAAGTAAAAAAAATAAAGCTATATGTATATGCGAAAATAATGGTGTGCTCGCCGATGGGCCCCGAAGAAAGCCTGCTGACCGCGCAGGAAACATGCAGACCGCGAAGAACGACTTTCCTGAAGTAGAGACATTATACAGTCTCGCGCTCGCGCGCGCGCGCGCATTTACTCCGAAGGAGAAAGTTTCTCGTCCGTCCGACAAAAAATGAAAAAGAAAGGAGAGTGAGTCAAAAAGAGTCCGAGGGTTAAAGGATGCACAGACAGACCGACGCGAAGAAGGAGGGATAGTGTATAAAAGGGAGGAGGAGCGCGTATAGATGCACGCGAGCGACCGCAGTGAGACATCTGCATACACAGGGCGACGCGCGTGTCGATGGAGAAAATGGTCACGCCTGAGCGTCTCTATACACGGAAAAACAAAGCGGACTGTTGGGCTCGGTACCAGGCATCAAAATATTAGGTGCTAGACGCTGTCGCGATAGGCGGCTTAGAGATCTGGCCGTACCGTCGAGGTAAGAGACGGCATTGTTCAAATTGATGTCATAATCTTTGATGTTAGGGAAGACACTGAACAACTGAAAACTGAAAACAACAGTGGCGCTGGCGGCAGACACCGAAAAATATACTCCGAAAGTTTTACCGTGTACTGTACTTTTTGTGTGTTTGTGCGCGCGCGCGCGCACGCTCACAAATGGAGATGTTTCGCGATCGCATTGTGCGAACTTGTAACAGTCGCTCCTCAACGGGTATTCATTATCTATTATTTTGAGAGTGAAGCGATCTCTCTTAGAGTATGAGGATTTTCGGCGTCCATTGTATACAGCTGCACGACCGGCCAATTACGCAATGCATTCACAATGACTTTACTGTGCGATACGGACCCTATGGATTTTAGCCTTTTCATTATATTGTCAATAGAGAAGATGTTTTCGCCGATTTCTACTCGATCGTAGCAGCTAAAAGTGCAGCCTTTGGACTGGTCTTTATGAGCGGGCATGTCGCGACTACCGCGATATCAATGTAGATCCTTGAAGAATAACGAAAAGTTAATCTTGTATATACATTATATAAATTATTATATAAAAACTGTTTTAGTTTACACGAGAAGTGTGTGATCGTAAGGAATTTATCATGTAAGAATTTGTCTTGTAAAATTGCGTCGATTATCACGGCCATTTTCTTCATCAGAGCGCGACGGCATACCAACTGAATCACGCGCTGAACCTTTAGTTGATATGTGTACTTTCGTTTTCTTTTTTTTTATTTATTGTGATACTTAGAATGAATCGTATTATTCCGCGCAAGTGAAAGTCAAACATGTAGGTTAGAAACTTTTTGAAGGGATGAAAGAAATAAAGGAGAGTTGAGATGTAGCATGATGCTGACTGCTTACTCTTAAAAAGATGTAAGAGCTGGCCATCATATACATAATATAGTTCTCGTGACAGTGAGCAGGCGAAAATTTATTTTATTTAATTTTTTTTTATTATTTACAAGATTCTTGATCGTATCGGCACGGTAATGTTAATTTTCTCATACTGTTGATTTTGATGATTTTGCTTCTTCCGTTTGTATCTAAATATGTTGGATCATTAAAAGCGCCGATCAAAATAGTTACTGAATGGTTACGATTTAAGCGAGCTATGCAAAATAACTGACACGATGCTCAACAGATACTCCATTAGTAATCGTTGAATTACAATTTTTGGGGCTTCAAATCAAGTTTATGTACGCGTCCGAATTCAGATAAAGATGCAATCCTAATAATAATTAATCGTTGCTTAAAAGTAACTAAACAGTTTCATATAAGACGTACAAGAAAAATGCGTTGTCGTTGGTAACGTACGCCGAGTTCGAAGTTTCATTGTTTGAGTTTGCGCTTATTCAATGAGGCTTCATATCAAGGTTTTTTTCAATATTCTATTATTTGCTCTAGTACTATCCCATTACTCTTGTTTCTTGATTAAAAAGTGGTCTAGAATGTATCAGTCATTGTGTAAAAAGGACAGTCACAAAACGCCAAAAGAAATATGTGCAAATTTCACAGTTACACTGAAGAACTATGACATGAATCTAGAGTAAAAATTAAAACAAGTATTGTCGAAAGTACATACATATTGCACATCGGCAAAAATAAAGAAGACTGATTCCGTGGCCCTTTTGCAGCGTTAGCAGTAATAAGGCATACTTTCGTTACTATTTAAATTTAACGCTAATAATAATAATAGAAAGCTTACAGATAACGTTACGGTATAGCACACTTTTATTTAACTTAGTTCTTTCATGAAAATACTTATATTTTGAAAATTCATATAATGATAGTGTCTTATAAGATACTATCATATTACAACAATGAAAACGATATAATATAGTAATATCTAAAAATTTTGTAATACAAAAATAGATATTGTCAAAATTAGAAAACGATTTGACAAAATATCCGAAATTATTTTAGATTTTTATCTGATTTGAATTTTGTCTTATTTCGTTCTTTACGACTTAGCCATAAACAAATTCGAAAATTATCAAAACCTATAAGCTACTACAAAGTAAAATATATGTATCTTAGCACGTACAAATTTGTAAAGAATGTATAAACAATTCGTTACAGTCTCAATATTTTTTAAGAAATAAAATGAGATTTTCAATATTAATATTGAATGAAAATTAAAAATGCGCTTGATGTTTTACCAGATCTTTTTCTATTATTGATATTTTTTTGTAATACAAAATTTTTGTTTACAAAATTTATTTTTCTTTCAGAGTGTCTTTTTTTTATATTATATTTTCGTTAAAGGACTATCTTAATAACTGTTACTGTGTAATGCTGCAAATTTGTCCCCTCCCCATTTTACAGTTAAAAACAATTATGCTTTGCGTAACTACTAATAAAGGTATAATAGCATATGAAACAAAGGTATATGTATATATGTATATATATATACACATTATATGTATGCATATATATTTATTGAAATCCTCGAGTCCGAAAGCACATACATTTACAAAAGTGCGAACGAATATTGCATACTGAAAAAGAATGCTTTCAATGTTCCTAAAAAAAGAAAAAAAAAACAAAATAAAAACACAGATCCGTGGCGTGATTCAAGATCAAGAGTGAGAGATGAACGAGTTTAAAAAACTAATTGACGAAATATACCGTTACGGCAATACTTTTTCTTGTTCTCTCATGTGTCTGAGAGGGTTTAGATCGGGGATCCCAATGATCTCTAGTGCGCCTCGGAACTGTATTAAAGGTAAAGAAAACATAAAATAAAAAAGATTTCATCCCCCGCATATAAATGTATAAAAGATATGCGAACACAGACACGTATACATGGACACATAGAGAAACAAATGCATACTGAAAATATACTTGCGTACAGGGGATGAAGGTAACAGAAGAAAAGCTACGTACATACCTATAGTTTATCTATTTTTACTTATTATTATAAATGCATAGACAAAAGAAAAAGGTCCGAGAGTCCTGCAAATGACTCGGACGTGGCTTACACAACGCATATATAGGCAAATCATGTCGAACAATGATGCAACGCATAAAATAAAAAAAAAATTTGAAATGCGAACAAAATACATTTGCGTATGAAAAATTACGATATAAGAGGAAAGGTGAAAATGGGCCTGAGAGTCCCTCTTACGTCCTAAGAACGATGAATGTGTATTTGCGATTTGCGTGTACGGATAACCGCTTGTTGGTAAATTCAGTGTACTTGGCATATTTTAACTGTTATAAATTGTAATAAATCAATAACGAAAAAAACATTGTTTTAATTTTTACCGTTTACCTTTTCTTCACATTTTTCAGGCATACGGTGCAGGAGGTGCATATCGCATATAGGTTCAGGCAATTGAACAAAGAGCTACAAAAGTATAAGAAAGTCATTTGAATTGTTTAAAAGTAGGTTGTATAAGTAGCACATTTCTAATGCTTTACACTGGTAATTATTTAATTACACCCTTTATTTACTCCATACTTGAAGGGACCTAGACTATAATCATAAATGAAATAAGACATTAACTTTTTAACTATGTGGAGAATGGTTAATTACAGCGGGATGAATAATCTATTTTGATTCTTGAAACTACATTTTTACCGTATACTTAGTCTATAAAGATATTTTTGCAATGAGAACTTATGCGAGGTCGATAAAATTTATAAAAAAATTAACAGAACATAGCACGATTGTACGTACGTGGTGATATAAAATTAATTAAAACAAAAGCGCTTTTTAGCTAAGAATATATATTTATTCTCTTACTGAATGACAACAGCTACGTACGTGCAGTTGACTATGCTCACTTTAACGTCATTAGATATGCAAATGTCTTTATCTTTACATAGCATTCTTTACACAGCAATGACAGAAATTCTTTAGTGGAACTTTATATTTGTTAGATATCGTTGGAAGTACTCAATCGGGAAGTTTATTTTAGTACTAACAATCGATCTTTTTTATTTCTTTTTTTAAGAAAATTGGAACAGTAAGCACTTATACAGTTACTTTAATCGTTATTATGTACGTATGAGTTTTTGCATTCATATGTATATAATATTTATATAGGAAAAAGTATAAGAACTCACATAAAAAGTGATTTTATTAAGTTTTCTTTCATTTATTCTATTTTATTATTTTTCTTTCTTTTTTTTGTTACAAACGTTTTTTTATAATTTGCATACCAAGTGAGAGATAGAGTATTTATAAAAGTTTTTTGAGCAACCAGTTATTATGTTTAATTTTTCCTTAGTGATAAATAAATAAAAAGCTTTAGATTACACTTATATAGTTTTGAAACTATACGAGGTTTAATAATAAAAATCATTATATTTAATAAAAAAGATAAAGAAATAACTAAACAATGTTATATAAATATCTGTAAGTTTATATTAATATAATTACTTATAAACTTTTCATCTTGCAACCAATTAAACTGTATGAAAAGTAAGCTGAATAATAAATATTAATGCCAATTATTCAAATTAAAATATTATTTACATGAAAAGAACTCTTAATTTTTATTCTGAAATGTTTAAAATATGTAAGCATCCTGACGGCCACATATTACTAAAATAGATAATTTGAAACTTCGTCTAAAACATAAGAAAATAAGTTCTTACAGGTCACAAAATATTATTCTGCTTTTAAAATATAAAGGAACAGAAAATTCAACTACAATTATATCTCTGAATGTAATACAGATTGATCATATCCGACAGAAAACTTATTTTAGAAGTTATAAATAACTACCTCATCACAAAATTTTAGGTAGATTAAAGCAAGTTTACTTTACTTATCGTGTTACATAAAGAAACAATTTTTTTATAAATAATTTCTTTAAAACCAACAAAGATTTAAGCATAAAAGATGTAAGTAAGTTAAGGTACAAATTTAACTGATTTATAATACTATTTATAAGCAATTGATACAACTTTTGTCGTAAAACTCAAATGCATATTTTTTACGACACAACCGTTCAATAAATTCATGAGATTTTTAGGCATTACAATAAACTACTTTATCAATTTGAACTGACTCTACCATAATAGTCACTTTTTAGTCTTGAAAAAGGACATATTTTTACCGCAAATCTTCATACGCGAAACAGAATAACATATAAATTCTTAATTTTTAGTGTTTGTATTTCAATAATTGATTATGAAAGAGAATTTATACAGAAATTTTCGTACGTATGTTGACGTCCTCATTTTTCCCCCATTTCTTTAGCATAGAAAATTTTCCCCGAGTTTTCAAAAAGTGTCCACATAAATACTTATATATATAATAAAAACATTTCGTCGCCGCCGCGACCATGTCTACGAATGTTTTTACCTCAGAAAGTAGCCGTTACTTTTAAGTGTTTAACGCTATTTTTTTTTATCTTTAACATCGATTTCATGATATTTTGCAATATTTTTGCTGAATTTACCAAACGTTTCTCATTATCTCCGATACAAGCTGTTATTTTGAAGGGTTATACATTATTTTTTCACTTTTTTACGTTATTTTTCGATATTTTTTCGTTATTTCCGCTGTTAAAGTTAACATTGTTTAGCGTGTTTAACATAAAATCTTGATGTCTTAAAAAGGAAGGTCACCCTATCCTACGAAATGTCGACTTTTTGTTAATCAATTTAATGAACACCTTGGTTTCTTGTACATACAACAAAAGGGAAATTTTATTTCTCGACTCACAATGAATAAATCTGAAGTTTTAATATTAATCTAATAATTATTGTTACTTTTCAATGTTAGGAAATCATTAAATAATAATATCTTATAAATTATAAGGTGAAAAAAAATATCTCGTAAATAAGTTGCTAAATTGGCATATATTGAAGATACATACGTACAAGGACTAACGACAGTTGGTCACTTCTGCACGTGCGCTTAATTTTAAAGTTTGTATTAAATTCTTGAATTATTCTTATCGCTCATTACGTATTAATATTTGTGAAGATTTTAGAAACTAAGATGTGTTAAATATTACAAAAACTCTTTAGTAGCCTTTTTGTTAAAAGTTACACTTCGTCAGATTAGATGCGCTTACATCATTAGGCTAGAAATTTATTTAGCAAAAATTATAGTAAAGATTTTGATAATTTTACAACTATAGTGCTTACAAATATATATATATATATTTTTTTTTGTACACTTTAAGCATAACGGTAAACATATATATAAAAAATTTTTGTAAGAATAAGTTGTAAATTTGTCAAAAACTTTGATGTAAACTTTGTGTTGAATAAATTTTTTGCTTCATGATGTCAGAGCATGTACGGTAATAAAAATTTTTTTTTAAAAAAGAGTCAGAAGTTTTTTTTTGGTCTAACTCGCCATGGCTCAATAAGATCAAGAAAATTATAATAAAATACTGGGATGACATGATGCTAAAATCAACAACTTTAATATATCATCGTAAAGTATGCATTGGGTTAAGAAAACGGAAAATATTTTCTATTGTCAATAACATGTGTAGAATTTGTAAAATTATTGTACTTATACATTCCAAAAGTTTAATTTAAAATAAGTAAAGATTTAAAACCTTTTAACAGAAAGGACGTGAAATCCATTTTTTGTTAAAATTACATATGTACATGCATCCAGCGAATGCAGGCGCTCGCGTGCAAGTATATGTGTCCAGTGGCCGTGGTTTTACCATCTGAACTCTCTTTCACGCGAAGGCAAAGTCGCCTTCGCGCGTGCTTGAGTTCGCGTATATGCGTGAGTTCTCTCTGTCTTTCTCTCTTCCTCCCTCTCTCCCGCTTTCTCTCTCTCTCTCTCCTCTCTTTCTCTCTCTTTCTTTCTCTGTTGCTCTTGAGTGCACGGATTTGCGGCGCAAACCTATAAAAGTCGCCGTAACGTTTAAATATCCGCCGGCCCGACATAAACTAAAGACTATATTGCCGTGGCAGCGGCGGAAATATGCAACTCAGCCGCCTTGGCGTTCGTTCCTTCGTTCGCTTTTCACACGCGACGAATAGGATACTTTATACTGCGCGTCAGTGTATTTTCGAGAATCGTGTACCGCCTTACCGAGGAGAGAAAAAATAATAGAAGTGTTTGAATAGATTGGTTAATCCAAGCAGATGGTACGCTTGCGTTCGATCTATAGGTAGGTTATTTCTGCATATTTGTGTATTTACCAGTACGATATCGTATGCGAGAGAGCTATGCAGCAGCCTCGCACAAAAGTGGAGCATTTTGCGAGCTAGTAACTAACATTTGCGTTTTAATAAATTTTTCAAGTTTATTTATTGATGACGTTTGGTAAACTGGTAAGCACTGATCGCATAAAACTTGTAAAAGCTATTTTTCAGGTCATCGTAATAAAGCTCTACCGCGTCGATACCTTTTAGCGTAGGCAATAGTTGGTTTATAAATATCGTTTACGCTAAATATTTAATCGTATCGTTCGTACAAATCAACGACGGTCTTAGTGGAGTAATTGTCAAAAGTTCTTATTTCTTTTACAAGGAATGAAGAAAAGTCGAAAAAGTAATATTTAAGGGAAATTAATCTCTTCATTTCGTGGAATAAAAATTTGTAACTACAATGGCTTTACATGGTAAGAGTGGTAATATCTAATTTATGAAGAGAATTTTTACATCGACGCACATTGTCGATATTATAGTACTCTCGTGCTCTTCAATTATTTCTTTTTTACTACCCTCGACGCAAGAGTTGCGTACGTGTAAGTGTGTAACGTGCTCCCGCGTGCGGGAAAGTTGCTCAAAGTCTATATATGCTATGCACCGCACACACCGGCTCTTACCCTGGACAGATCTGCTAATAATTTATACGCCATCAAATATTTAAACAAAAGCGTTTCTCTTTTCATATTGGTAACACAAGTTTAATATGTATATGTATATGTATATATATATATACTATGAATAACGCATAAAATATACGCGCACCAGTCGTTCGATTGGAAAAAGGTTAAAAAAACAAGATAAATGAGTTCGATGGAATAAATATCTTAATTTTTGATAATGATGATTTAATCGTTTATCGAAAATCTATATATCCATATAAGTGCCGTAATTGCTTTACGCAAAACCAAACTTATTTATACTACCTACGTCACCTCGATCAGACAATATTGCGTTACTTCCTATTTTTATAGAAAAGTTTTTACTATTCTTTAAAGTTAAATGCTCCAATTATTTTTAAAGGTAGATTTATTTTCACTTGATGTTGTCTAGTCTTACCGATCTCCAATTAATGCATTATGTGGAATTAATACAACATTGGTTAAATACTTCATGTATTTTGAAATAAATTAGAAAATGTTAATTATTTCAAGTAATTTAAAATAAATGAATAAGTTTATTTTCGTCAATACTTAAGACTATTAAAATGGAAATAAAAGTTCTTTTAGCTAATTTTCATACGCGAATTAAACTCGTTTGAAAACTCATTAATTGATTGTTATTTAGCTGTATATATGTTTTGTATAAATTTCCTACTCAAAATTTTGATCAGTGACTCAAAATTTTAATCTAATATTTTTGTATTACTAAATAAAAGAAAATACTTCACAAAATGAAAATGAAACACGTAAAAACATTGTTTAATTACAGTATTTTCGGCACTTCTTTTATCCAATATCGGCATTAAACTACTAAACAATCAAAAATTGGCAACCAGTACGATTGAAGATTATCAGACTGCTCGGTAAGTGCATCTTCACCATGGGATCTTGTTGACATCAGAGGGTCGTTATTGCGGATTGTCGATAAAGGCAATGCCTGACGTATGATGTCGGTTCAGTCGTGAGCCTGCAATATCGGCACGCTCGTCCGACTGCGACATTACATTCCACAGGCAGAAATTTTTGGCGCGTACAGTGTATCATAAAGTACGCGGGCCGAGCATCAAACTATATAATCTGTAACATCGCCAAATCTATTTATAAAGTTAAACCATCTCGTTAAATCGAAGTGCGCGTGCTCGCTCTCCCGGCGTTTCCAGCCGAGGCAGCCTTAACGCACACATGAGGTATGCAAGTCTAGCTATCTAGGTGGGAAAGAGTGCATTATTTATAAAAGTTATATTTGTCACGCTATGCGCTTTATTTGATCGTTTTCGCTGAGCCGATTTATTTTCATCCGAATTCAAGAGCGGGCTAATATTAAGAAACTAGGTGATTAAATTCTGCAAAAATGAATGAAATTTAAAAAGAATAAGTTATTAGTTATTTATTAGTGTGTCTTTTACTGTAAGAAGGTAAGACTATTAAAAATAATTATTGTCAACATTTCTTTTGAATACTAACAGGCTATATTTTATAGAAGTAACGATTCTACTTGATACTCGTACATGTAAATTTGATATAATAATGATTTTATTTTTAGATTTAAAAGTATTAAACTTGATGTGTTAAAGTTGTGTAACATTATGTGCAACAAAACATAATAGTTGTTGAAGATTGCAACTAGAAAAAAATGTTAAAATTTTTCTTGTATACCATTTTTGTGTAATGACCACATTTTACTGCAATAAATATAAATAAGTACGATCAAATAACGAAGTAAGTCTGTTTACATTTTATGGGAATTAGTTACACAAGTTTTAAGATATTTTATTAAAAAATTAAAAAAGGTGTATAAATTTTCACAAACGTTCTACGTACACCTTTATGTAATATTAAGTGTAAAAAGTTACATTCTTATTTTTAAGTCTGTAAAATAGGAAATGCATAACACATAAAAATTAAATGTTGAAATAAAATTGTTAGCTAATTAACCGAATATTAGAGTTTTTAATGATCATATCTGTATGAAATAAAGTTTCTATATGACTATATGAATGCCTAGGAAAAATAAAATAATAAACATTTTTTTAAACTTGCGAAATTAAAATAGTGTTTTATAATTATTTGAAGTATTTTGTATTACTTCAAACATTTAGTGAAATTAGTTCATTGTATGCTAAGTAATATTAAAACTTAATAAACTAGTCTACTAAATGCTTTATAATAATTAAGCTTATTTTTATCTATTGTAAATAAGTACTTTTTTAAACAAAACATTTCATTATTTTTTTATTTGTACTTAATTAAAATTTGTAGTCCAATTAATATTTTTACAACTTACATAATATTTCAAATGAAATATAGTAGCATAAAATATTAATGTATTTAGACCTTCAACCACTTGACTAATTGCACCGTAAGTCGACTATATCAATTATTTATATTTAAATAGAAAGCTGTATAAATAAGATAAGAGCTTTTATTTTAAGTAAAGAAAAGCTTTCAAGTTGAATCAGTAATTACGATTTATTTGCTTGTCACTGTAAATAAAATATGTACACGTTTTGTCTGGAAAACTACAACAATGTTGAAATTAACTTTCACGCTTTATTTCATAAAACATATAAACTTTTTGTTAAATTGCAAATACTGGGTAAAATGTTAAATTAGTTGCATTAGTTTTGATTATGTACGTTATTAGTAAGAATATATATTTGTTATTTTAAATCTTATAGTAGAATATTCTATTATATATTTAAAGTTTTAAATTTTGATGGATATTCTTGTTGAAAAAAATATAAGCCAACTAAAAAAAAATCAATTCATTTTTTTTATGTTTTAAGCTAAGGAATAAATACATTTTCTCCTACTTTAATCGCTAAAGACTTGAATTGTTTATATTGTGATGTACGCAGATTAATGTGTATACATCCAGCGATGCAGTTTGTAAGTGCAAGAATTGCCAAGCTAGCCTAACTTAGCTCTCACCTCATGTAGTACGGCTGGGAGGCGCAAAGAAGAAAAGCTTGCGCACACGTTGGCGACAAAGGCCTCGTCGACTCGTGTGCCTAGAGCATAACGTTCTTAATAAATTTTTATTATGCAATCACTTAATGCAGATGCTAAAAAGCAGCTATCGAAGCATTTTTTACACCCTTCTGTGTCTTCTGAACGTGGCATCTTGTAGAACGAATATAAGGACTCTTTATGGGCTGATGTCGAGGTGCACTTCTCTCACGAAGCTAAAGGTCCCTGGGCATGCTTTATTCCGAGTGTTTACTGGTGTACTTGTGCATAAATTGCAGCTTTCCCCCTTCAGTGCCCTACACTGCACTTTACTTGCAGACTTTACAAAATCTCAAAGGTCTTTTCTGATTTCTCCGAAGGGTTCGCCAAAATGCACGCCGTTTCACCCTGGCAAAAAGAAACGCATGTGGCAATTTCTGCCTATACAAGGCTTACTTTTCGGAAAGATTTTCATTCTTGACTTTTTTATACGTACAAAAAAATTGCTAAAAATCGCAAAAAACAATATATATTTTAGTGATTTTTAAATCAAGACAACTTCAAAAATATTTTAGTGAAAAATTAAACAAATTTTTTATATTATTGTTTTTTTAATCTGTTAATTTATAGTTTTATGCACAAATCATTGAAACTCATTCTATTTTATCATATTGATTATCTTTTAAGTAGCATATTGCAATAAAGCTCAAGAGAGCTTTTTGGTCTCAATATCAACGAGTATCTTACTTTGTAGGGTAACTGTTTTTAATTTAGACATTTAATTGATATTTAAAGTCATGATATAATTATAAATATTTTGAATAAACTTGTATGAAGTTATATTATATTTTTACATAAATCTAAAATAAATCTTGTGACTGTTTAATAAAATGTTTATAAAGTTGTATTTAATTTAGTAAATATCCGTAACATAAAGACTTAGAAAATTATCGCTCGTGGTTGATTTTTAACATTGAAAATTGAATTCATTGGACTTCTACGAGCAAAGATGTTAAAGTTGTCTCTAAGAAGAACGTTAACATTCGAACTTTCGCAAATAATAGGTTAACTTTAACATCTTGGCTCGTATAAGTCCAATAAATTCAATTTTCAATTTTAAATATCCGTAATATTAAAAATATTTTATCAAACTAAACCAAACATAAAGCAGTTTTGAAACAATATTAATATAAATATTTATTCGAATAATTAAAAAAAAACTTCTACTTTTCATCGACATTTCCTTATGTATCTAATTCAAATGTGTAAATGCGATATTAATAAATCTATAAAATAGGTAATATTAGAAATTATATAGTGTTTTTTAAAGTTATTCCAATTTATTGCTAAGTAGTATTAAGTATAGATAATTTATATAAGGATATGTTTATAGCTAAACATACTTTATAAATATTATACTTAAAAGCAGAGTTGTAACACTGTAAAATGCATTTATAATTTTTTGATAAATATTTTATTAAAAGATAAGAAGTCAAATTTTT
>JAPYZA010001323.1:0-21547 GCA_030522685.1 Eupelmus azureus | reverse complement strand
CTTTTTTTTTTTCTGTCTTCTGCTGTGTGCGTTGGGAAACTATATATCGCTCGCTGATTGGGTTTGTTATCGGGGAAGCGTATAGATGCTAATTCGTCATCGTTGTTTTTTTTTTCTGCTTCTTTCGCAGCTGGTGACTGACTTCGATTTGACGTTGACGAAGCAGCACGAGGATGGAGTGCCGATACTTTCCAGTTTTGGTGAGTTTCGTTTAGAGTTTTTTTTACGAGAGATTGTAAAATGGCAGTCGATTGATTTTCGTTTTGAGAACAAGTTTGCTTTGCGTAACTTGAGATGGGTTTCGCGTTTTGGGTGCGGGTAAAGATTTATTTTTTAAGTGTTTTTTTTTATGTTTCATTATTTCGTAAAATTTAAGTGATAGTTGATCAGTTAAAAAATAAAAATAATTTTTAGTACGTTAGTTTTTTTATTGTATTAATTTTTTAGTATTTTAAAAAGCAATTCTGACTTTTATTTTGAAAAATTTGGTAAAATTAAGATTTATTATAATTTTATATATTTTCTGATGTGGGTATACTTTTACTTAATAGGAAATAACAAGCGTTAATAAATATTTACCTTTTGTCCAGGCATTTTTAGAAAATGTCGCCAACTTCCGGATTCCTACAAAGAAGAGGCGAAGACGTTATATCAAAAATATAGAGCTATTGAGATAGATCCAACTATTCCAATGGAGCAAAAAGTTGACGCAATGAACGAATGGATGATTGCATCCCATAAAAATTTGCAAGGTCATGAATTTGACCGTAAAGAAATCGAAGAAGTAGCTAATAAATATGGTCATTCACTTCGCGATAGGACAAAGGAATTATTTCTTAAAATGAAAACGCTGAATGTCCCAGTACTGGTCTTTAGTGCTGGGCTAGGAGATATTGTAGAAGCTATTTTAAGGCATCAAGGAGTTCTGTTTGAAAATGTGGAAGTCATATCGAACTTTTTAAAATTTAATGGAAATTCACTGGATGGTTTTAAAAATTCACATAAAATGATACATGTGTTTAATAAAAATGAACACGCAGTAGAAAATGAATATTTTAGGATCCTTCAAGGTCGAACAAATGTTATATTAATGGGTGATACTCTAGGAGATGCCTTAATGGCAGATGGAGTAGAAAATACTGAAACTATCCTCAGAATAGGATTTCTTTACGACCATGTAAGTATTAATTTTTATTTATCTGTCTACGCTTTCAGCATACCCTTTTCTCAAAATAGTATCCATTGCTTTGGAAAATCTATATTTAACTTTCTAAATATAAGATTCAAATTTTTCTTTCTTTATTCTACATATATTTCAATCATGTAAATATTTTGCTCAGAAGTTTTGAAATTACATTTAATCAATTTTAAAAAAAATCTATATTAAAAGTAAATAATTTTATGGTTTTAACTTTTACTTTTCTAATATTCCATTTATCTTTAACTAGAAATTTATTAGTGTTGAAAAACCGAGTTCAAGGTTAAAGATTAAAAAAGTTGTACTAACTTTGCTTTAAAAATTAGAAAACAGATAAATGAATTATTGTGCAATATAACTAGATACGATAGGATTCACTGTCTAATATTTCCTCTTTATTGAAATAAACGTCTATAAAAGACAATATTACAATATATATATATATAAATGGTACTTTTTATTTTCAGGCTGAGGAAAGTTTGCCCGACTTTAAAAAAGCATTCGATATAGTTTTGGTAGACGATCAAACCATGAACGTAATTTTAGATATTCTTAGTTCAATTTTGTAACGCACTTTATTGCATATTTATTTAAAATACCATAGGATCTTTAATCTTCCAAAGTTTTGAAGCATCTGTACATTCGTGCGTTTTTGTATAATTTTCGTGGCTAAATATAATCTTGTAAATTTTTGCATTTACAAGTGTATGCATCTGTGATTCCTTAGTAAATGAATCAGAGTTTAGTTCGAAAGGCGGAAAACGTCAGGGGTACAAACATCAAATAGGTATTAACTACAATAACATCAAGAAATTATTTGTTTAAGGTATCTTCGCGTGCGAAGATTTTTTTGACAGTTTCTTTTTTTTTTTAAACAAAAAATATTTGTAATAAACTATTTTGTTGGGCGCACACTAATTGCGTCTTGAGCGCTGGTCGTAACTTTAAGTGAAGTTATTGTTATTGTAATAAACATTTTGTAACACACAATGATATTGCGATTAAGAAAACTCTTGTTCTAATTTAGTTAGACTTGAAACCGCTATTAGTTCTATATACATCTAAGATTATGCTTATAAAGTTTTCTCGTTATCTAAACGCTTTGATCTATAACTTATAAAAGTTTACCATTCGTAAATATAATTTGCTAATGCATGCACGAAGAATGATACATTACGATACTACTAATAATTTAGATAGCAAAAATTAGCGAGTGTAATGAACTTTATAGATTTAAAAGGAAGTTTTGTATTTTGCAATTTTGAGAGGGTGAGAAAATTATTACCTTTTTCTATTGTAACATTTTCCAAATACGTAATTAATATTATATATAATTTTATTACAAACATTTTCGTTGGCACTACTGAAAAAATAGAGTAAAAGAAATTTTGGAGGATTGGAGTATTCGCAAATCGTCGATTTTAATATAATAATCGATAGAATATTTTCGGAAAAATCTTAATTTTATTTTTTTATTTTTGGTTCAAAGGTTTGGAAAGACTTTAAAAGATTTGCCGAATTTCAACAAACATGAGATGAAAATCTTTTATTTTTTAAATTACTTTCTGTCTGGCGGGTTTTCGTAACTAAAAGAAGTTTTAGTTTATTTCATTTTTAGAAGCTCTAAATTATGGTAGTCCAAATTTTATTTTAGCAAACCAGTGATGTACAACGACGGTAAAATTTGACACCCTCTTGAGACTCAATTGTGTATTGTTTAACAATGCAGTTTTTTTACATATATATACATGACCAAATTATTTCGGTTGTTATTTCTGATTTTAAGTATACTTAGCAAATATTATGTAGGTGTATACACGTACAGGGATATAACCACTTAAAACTTTATAGCATTTTTACATTTCTAAATCTTAACTTATTGCTTTTGTATATAAAATTACCATAGCAAATTTTCATATATCTAAACTAATTATTTGTCAAAATAAATATTTGTTTAAAAAATCAAACAAAAACGATTTATGTTATTTTGTAACCAATTTAAACACAAACCATTCATATTAAATATGATAATATTAGTTACACATACTAATTATAAATTAGTAAATGTAATAAAATCAGTATTTTTGAATACAAATTGGTAAGTATTATGATTTAAAAAAGTTTTATAAAAAAATATTACTTTTTATTACATGTTTCCATTACAATCTTTTTAAACTTAAAAATCAATTTAAATACTTTAGACAGTTTTAATGTATACATGTAACTTTTTAAAAATTTGAAATACGACCATAAATTATGATAACAATAAAAAAATGTCATTAACTTTTTAATTTTCTTAGAACCAAAAGTTGCTATTTAAAAAAAAAATTATTTCTCTGTAATTCTACTTTTGTTCAAATATTTTTTATTTTGAAAATAAATACTTATTAAACCGATTTTATTAATAAGATTACATTCAAAGTTTGCAGTCAAAGGTTTCCAAAACACTGGAAGTGTTTTTATATAAATAAATTACTTAAACTGTAAAACAAAATTTTAGTAGTTATTTTAGAAAAATCAATTTTAAATACAATATTTTCAATAAATTATGAAGGGTGTGTTAACTTATCTATCTACACCATTCGTCCCGCTCTCTTCTATTTTCATTAGAATCACATTTTTAATGGTTTTATTTCGAGCAAAAAATTTTTACTCAAACATAATTATAAAGAAGTTTAGGAATACGAACGTCTTCGTAGTAGAGACAGTTAACATTTTAAAGATTATTATTAAGCTACCTGACAAAGCACATGCCTCTATTTGGAGTCATTCAATGTCTTGAACTTAAAACATGAAAGATTACATTCTGATAAGACAACTTGAAAGGAGTTAATTAAAATTTTTAAAAAATATAAAGTTTTTATTTTTAATGCAATTTTTGTGAAGAAACGGTATCAAATATTTGTAATGTAAATTTATTTGTATTTGCTCGCTTATAATTATTGATTATTAATTAATATAATTTGATTATAATTTTTTAGTTCGATTTGTGGTAGGTAAAATAATAAGTAAAAACTGGTCTAAAATGGAAATAATTTCGTTTATTTCTTAAAATTTCATGAGATTTAATGAAAAGATAGAAACCTATCTATTTTTTTAAATGTAACATATGATCTTGATTATTAGATAAACGAAAATTTTTCAATTTACATAATCTATTTACAGGTCGACTGGCTTTAAACTGTACTTAAGCACGTAAGACACATGACGGTGACCTTAGATCCTTTTTTCTTTCGGTACATGGAAGACAGCAATAGTGTTTAAGAACGTATTCCTTCCCAGAAAGACGCATACTATGTGTTAAATTACATATATACCAACAGTACATTTTTTTAAAAGTTCACCTTAATTTATTTTTCACTCCTTGAGATCTCACTTATTATCTTCGGGAACTAACTTTATATTGTACATAATTTATAACAACAAAAAAATTCATAAATACAGGTACAAAGAAAATACAATTACTACCTAAAAAAAAGTTGACTTCTATAAAAAAATCAATGTACTTTAAAATACTTTTAACAAATAGTTATCGTTGTAAAGTTAAAAAAGACACTTTGTAAAAACTTCGAGCATCAGATGGGCCTCGGAACTGAGCCTTTTTCGTTTTCAACTTGGATATACTGATTGAGTATCTCCTCGATGGACCACCACGAAAGCGGTGGTCCATTACGTTTACTCGACGATACTACGCGGTCCGCAATAATTCCTAGTATGAAAGCTATGAAAACGCCCCAGATCATCAGTTTCCAGGCCTCGTACTTACTCCTTAGCCAACAAACTAATGGATGTGTATGACTGAAAATAAAGATTTTTGTTTTTATTAGCAATTTTTATTTTATTATGCATTATGAATAATAAAATAAAAATTGCTGAAATTAAAAATAACAGCATGTAAAAAAATAAAAGCTTAATTTACTCAAGAATAAAAATTTTTATACTTTTAAGAACTTTTTAAAACTATTTAATTAACTTTAAAAGTTTAAATATATTTAAAAATTCATTAAAAGTATTTTAAATTTGTAAAAATTCTTCTACAACTATTTAAAAAATTATCAATAAAGAAATACTAAATCTTACTGCTGTCCTAATTCAAGAGAATTTATTTCGTTCCCATTGTTTAATTCAGGAACAATGTCTTCTTGCGTATTAGACCATACTTCTTCCTCTTCTGGGTGTTCACTAGTAATTGTCGATAGATTATTGACAGATGTTCGTATTAAATTATTATTTTCTTCTCGGGAATGTCGCCTCGACTCCGCTTGTTCAAAAATATCTCTCAACTCGGCTATACTACTGGAACTACTGCGAAAAGAAAACACTAATTAGTTGAGTAAGAAATATACATTAACAATAGCATTACTTTTTAAATGTTTATAATTATTATTTAATTATTGAGATTACCGAACTCTTATTTAGAAATTTATCACATTAACTAGAACTTTATTATCGCCGAAATAAAATTATTTAATAATGTTGAAATATTTTGTGTAAATAACTTTCATATCAAACTATCTTACTCGGCTCGGTCTAACTTCTCTATTTCCCACTTTGGAGTCTCGTAACATAAGGAAGGTCTTCGCAATCCTGGAACTCTCCCAGATACGGAGTTGCGTTGCCTTGGAAGTTCCTAAAATTACAGATAAATCATGTGAGATATAAACTATAACAAAATGGATAAAAAGCTCTAGTAAGCACACTGCCTCTTATGTGAGTAATGTCATCCAAAAGTCTTTATTAAATAATTCATTGATTTTTTTATCATGCATTTTCCCAATCTTGAGTAGTAAATTGAATAGGCTCACGTTAGAGCTTAACTAGATTTAGCCGCGACAATAAATTTGATCCAACTAGTTAGATTTCTATTCGGGTTGGTTATATAGTATTAGTTACTAACTGAAATTATTAACATGTTACATTTTTTACAATTTATAATTATATAATTATAGTTAGAACATATATAATTTAAAAATAATTGGTTTTATTTCAACACAGCAGGGTACATGCATCTCGTCGGAGTTTCAAAAACCTGGGAAAGTAAAGCTCATTGAAAGCAATCTCTGATAAAAAAAAAGGAAAATAATTAATCGAGTGCTTGCAAAAAGCAAGTTTAAAAAACAAATAGACAGCAAACACCTGCGACTAAGCAAGCATAGTATCCTAAACTGCGCAAGTAAAGCATAAACAAGGAAAAGCAAAAAAATTTGGTAGCTCGTTGCCTTTGATATGTCTTGGTTGCTTCCCATCAGCGGTCGCGAGATCGTAGCTATACTAGCTCTTCTCCTAGCCATCTAAAAAAAATAAAGTCAAACGAAAACGAAATTACGTCGATGCGCAAGTGCATTAAATTGAAGTAAATTTAAATGTGGTGGATAAGATAAATATAATTTATAAAAGCGAGTGCAAAGCGTGATCTGTGCGCTGCATTTGTGCGTATGAGACCTTTTACCATGCGATGGATTATGTAATGATCGAGATTTTTTGCTCCTATCAATTGTGCCTTTTCACGATAAATAGTTAGCAGTGTCTGGTGTCTGATGTGAAAAAAGAAGTAATAGGTGGTACTTGTCAGATTTTGCATGTATAGAGATTTATATTTTATGATATCTTACGGTTTACTGTTTACGTTGAGATACTGAAGTATAGACCTGAGTAAAAACGTAATTTTGAGCGATTAAATAATACATAATTTGATTTTAAGAATAAAAATATAAGCTCGGTTTTGATACTAAACTATGGTTTACTCATTCTTTTCGCCTACTGATGAACATGTTATTTTTATGGATAAATAATCAATTAGATGACTTGATAATTTCTTTGATTATTTTTTTCTCTTTCTGCAACACTTTTCAAAAGTAATAAATGTGAGAAAAATTATTTTGCCATTGGACTTCATAGTTAAAAAGTTAGATGTTCACAACTTTGGCATATTTAAAACATATTTTTGTTAATGAAAGAATTAAAAAATATTAGAAGTAAAAAGCGATACAATTTTTTTCAGTTTATCCTCCAGTATTTTTTAATAGACTAACTTATCGTAAGCCCTAAGTACTTGAAATGACATAATCTGACTAGATTAATTATGGATTAATAAAAATTATTTAATTATGTTTAAATAATGAATAAGTAATGAATGCTGAATTAGATTCTCCGGAAAGCTAAATCAAAATAATATAATTAATGAGCTCAATACAGTATCCAATACCTAAACCGAACGAAAAGAAAAAAATGAAAATTAAGAAAAAATCTAAAAGATAAATAACGAGAAAATGATCGAATAATGAGAAAAAAGCGGCTCAAGCTGCGAACAAGTTTCTTTTTGCAATTTTCGAACCATCGTACGATTATTGTTGGGCACAGCACGATACCGAACGCGCGGGACATCGTCGCCCAGTTCACTGAGATTTTCCTCAAGCACAATGTTGTTCTCGGCGAGGATTTTCCTGAAATTCAGAGATAGTTCAATTTTCCTTAAAAATTTCGAGGTTGAAAAAATAAAATCTTACTCGGGCTAGATTGTTTTATAAAAAGGAATTTCTGTTTTTTAATAAGGACTTTGGGAAAAGGAAAGGAAATTGTTGCTTCATTTTGAGTGACAAATTTTATCACGAATAAGGAGATGTTATGAGTAATATTAATGGAGAAATTCAAGCTCGAAAGCTACTTTTATACACTGGTCGCCACCAAGAAAGGACGCAAGTAAAATTAAATGACGCAGTTAAGGTGACGCAAGTAAATCACGACCATTTCTCTTGTAGCAATGTGTACGTACATCATAAGCTTCTTAATTTTACTAAACTTCAAGATTATAATCATACATCAAAGTCGCTTATGCATTATATTATCTTTAATTCACATAAAAAACGATTAATTAATTATAAAATGCAATAATAATAAACTGCAAATTAATTATTTTATTCAAATTGATAATAAAGAAAAACCAAAACTGTAACGGTCAAATTTATCGAGCTTTAATAATTTGCGAAATAATTTGCGAAACGAAACAGCCGAGACTAAGAGTCAATTTCCTCAAAACAGCAAACATGCAAAGGAAAAGTCATGAAAAATGGAAATCAACGAGGAAATGAAATCGAGCACCGAGAAGACAAAATCGATCTTCCGTACTTTGTTTCTGACAATTCTGCAGCGAGCTTTTCGCATTTATGGCGCAGCGTCTGCAGGTACCTATCGGCCAGCAGCACCGCCCTGGATACGCGCCGTTCCTGGTGCACAGCACCGAGGGTCTCGCCAGTGCAAGATATCCGATGAGCGCAGCGTGCAACCATATCCAGTTGCCGCTTTGCCCGCTCGACTCGCTCGACCGACTCGCTGTCGACGCACATAGGCGCCAATTCCTATTTTAACTTATATTAGAAAAGTATTTCGATTTTTCGGAAGGTATCTTCTAGGATACTATTCTTGAATATTGGATTATATTAATAATTTTTGCTCGCATTACTATAGATTTTAATACGACATTATACTGGGGTCAAATAACAATTTTGATGCCCTTCAAAATTTTCTAAAAAATTTTGTAAGAATATTTTATATAAATTTATTTACTTTGCTTATTTACTTTATTAAGTGTAATGTATGTAAACAAAGTAAACAAAATATTATATTTTAAATAAATAAACTTTTGTTAAAGTATCCGTAAAATTAATAAATAATTCGAAAAATTTAAATAGTATGAATTTATATGACTATCGTGAATTTAACACGATACATATTGATTTATAATTTTTAACAGTCTTGAAGATGGAGCTTTAAAAAATGCTCCAAAACGTTGACTGTAAATTTTAAATAAATGTATTCGTTACAAATCGATTAATTCTTTCTTAACTAATCGTGAAATTAAGTTTCATTAAAAATGTCATTAAAAAAATTCATGGGTCAATATTCCCATTTTCACCTAATAAATATAAGATTAAATAATTACAGGTTCACGAAGAAACGATCAAATTATTGCGAGCGCTCCGGCATATTATGCAAAATATATGTAGATTGATCTTGCCTTTATATCTTGCTGCATTTTCAAGACCTCATTTGTGAAATTCTTCTCAGCCTGATCACGATGCCGACGGGATAAGATAAGTCGCTTTGAGAGAGTCATCCTGTCAGTGCTCAGACCAACGGAGAAAGCAGTGTACTTCTTCTGTAATTATTAAAAGAACTTGTTCATAACTCAATACTTTTCTGACGTTATTAAGTGAAAACGTTTATGCTAAGATAATGAGATATTATTCACTTTTAAATTATTTGTCTCACTACAAAGTAGTCAATGATGATGACAATTGATATTTTATAAAGCACACTTTTCCTTGTTTTTTCGTAAACCAAATTTGCTGTTCATTTGAAGGAAACAGTGTTTACATTAACATATTCAATTGTTTTTCCTTGAGAGGAATTTTGGAATTGATGTAACAAAACAAGAAAAATATTGTACTTCTAAAAGGAAATCAATATGTGATAAAATAATATATAAAGAAAAGCGATTTTCATTTACATTTTGGATAATTTTTTCTGAGATCGTTATGAAGTGAATTATTTTTTTGGAGAAAATTTTAAACATTATTTCTAATAATAATGACGTTTATATCTGCATTAATTTATTATATGAATAATAAAAGTAAGAATTTTAACATAGCATCGTGAGAGAATGTTTTTATAAAAAGGACGTTTTGACAAATAATTTTTGTCACATGATTTTTTAACAAAACTAAATTTAGTTATATTTTAGTAATAACATATTTTACACAGCTCGAAATGAACAATCTAAAAATGACTACACTGTTATTGAGAAATGACAGAAGATCAAGTACAGTTTTTATGAAAGAACCGTTTAACAAAAGCTCACTAGATTGTATGAAATAATCAATAAAAAGTATGTATAAAGACAGAAACCTTTTACAGCCAGCGTATTTCAGAAAATTCAAAATTAAAATCGAAAAGAAAACCAACTAGTCATACCCACGCTTGCTTTTAGAAGTAGTTTTTTTTTTAATTTACTTCTTCTTTTTGTAATTATAATTTAAAATACGGCACAGGCTTCAAAAAAGTTTTTATTGGTTATTCATACTATATATCAATTATTTCATACTTTTTAATGCGTCTTTCCAAGTCGGCCCTTTTTATAACCAATTCAAGAAATTTTCAAACATTTAAGGCTTTTTTAAATTTACTGTTTTTTATTATAATAAATAATGATTAATATGATTACCAAACTTATAGTCATTTGATTTGTCTTTAAGTAAATGTAATGTAGTATCTTATTATGACTTATCAAAACATTCAAACTACTCAGAGACTCTTTATTAGATAACTAAATAATTTATTGTCAATTATAAAAATTAAAATCCTTTATCATGATCATGTAATAAAATAGAGAAAAATCTATTATTTTACAAAAGAACTTTGTTATTATTATGTCATCCAAATATTAAATTCAACTTTACAAATTAATTGATAAAAACTATAATGTAATTGTGCATATCCTTATAAAAATAATAAGGAATTTTACCTTTTCCATATTGCGAATGCAAGAAAAGCATAATAAATTAGCAATACTGTTAATAAAATTAAAATTGTTAATGTTAATGATAAAGTAATTTACCTTCAGTTCATCCTCGGACAAATTTTCACTGAAACAATAAATTATCATAAATCAATAATTGTACAGTAACTTCAATGAGAATCTGTATTTTATAATATCTATCCAAAACATAAGGATCTTTCTTTACGCGGTCACGGTTATAAATCGTTAAATTATTTAACTAAGTGTGACGTTGAATTCGTTTATTTTTCTTGGATCAAGCGTCCTACTGCTGAATTTCCAGCTAAATGAGCAGCGGTATTATTCAAGAGATTTTAATGTTGATTTTCCACCGCCAATTCACTCTGCGTTGATCATCGAAAATCGACACCTAGCCATAAACAATTGCATACCATTGAAAATAGATAATAGTTATAATAAACATAGTTTAGATTTTGAGCGGATTCTTACTTTTTTTAAATGTGTTGAAAATTACTTGTAATAATAACAATAAATTATTCTTTGATTCGATAGAAAGATCCTAAGAAATTTAAAAGTATTTACATGATTTTTTTATTGCATTATACTTTTTAATTAAGTTTAAGTAAAAAATATGAATAATCAATCATAAAATTTCAGAATTAATAATAGGATTATCGATTTTTCTAATTTAATATCCTTAACAATCAACAAAAGGTAATAATATCGCCATCCGCAAAAAAATTAAATAAAAATTCCCGATGTATATACAACGCGCCGAAAGAGCTGGATCGTTGCGAAGTAGGCGATAAACGCAATACTCGTAAAAAGATGAAAGACCCAAAAATATCCGCGGAATGGCATTTGCGCCAGCGGGGCAACAAATAAGGGCTCGGGAAGATTATTGTCGCGCATCGCGGACCACCTTGACAGTTGATGTCTTTTTAGAAATAGCGGCCCGTGAAAAAGCGAGACGTTCTTCGAAAAAAAGAGCAGCGACACCTCTTACAACGAAGAAAAGCACTGAGTGCCAAGGAAAAACATTTGTTTAATGGGTTAGTAGGATAATACCGTGCGCATTTCACGAGATTGACGAGTGTTCTTTTGAGAAAGTTGTTTGGTTAATAAATACCTACATCTTAAACTGAAAAACTGCTCGGATAAAAGTGTTTGCGATGAGATAGATATTAAATTACATTCTTTAGAAATGTTATCTTATCGAAACAGTTTGGTGTTTTGAAGCTCAAAGCTGTTTTTGTACCTTATTTCAGAATCGATATCTGCATAACTGGCAATCCCGGATTCCTGGAGCTTCTCGTCCGTCCAGCTTGGAAAAGCTTTTGGACTTTCATCCTCTTTAATCGTTTCTTGAGGTGATGAGTTGGACGAGACTTTTCGGCAGCTGTTTTCTTTGTCGTCACCATTCATAGTCGGAGGTACCTAAGATCAAGATAACATATTATTATTATTCAGGAAGTGCATATCACACAAATTGTTGTTTATCAAAAGTGCGCTCGTATTATCAAAACTTTTTAGAATAACATTTTATTGAATATAAACTTCTATTATTAATCAAAGCCAGAAAAACTCTAAAAAAACAAAATTCAATCTGTCGAAAACAAGTAACTTATAGTAAAATCAGCGACAACCAACGTCGACTTTTCCCATGACATTATTAAAACGGTAACAATTACACAATAACAATCCGCCAATTAAAAGCTAAACCGCAATCACCTCCTCATTAACAACCACAGATCACCTACAATTATTCCAAGTCATCGCTCCAAAAGGCCCACTTAAACTCCTCTATACAACCAATCCATCCGCAGAAAAAAACATACACGCTGAGCGCAATTTTCCAGCCCATCCGCAGCGCACTAATGAATTCGCACCTCGAGGAAATTCTCCGACGGTACGGAAAACCGCGAAACTCTTTTCCGCGCGCCGCTGCGCGAAAACCGATCGAATCCTTATAAGTGCAGCGAGCTCGTCCGCAATCGCGCGGCTCGCGCGGTAATCGTCAATTAGCTCCTTTTTCGAAGTGTGCACGGCAAAGTGAGGGTAAAAAAGAGCGCCGCGTTTTCAGGATGAAATGAATTTATTGAGTAAAAAGCGGGTAATACGACGGCTTCGTTTGGAGTCGGGCGCTCAGGCTTTGCTTTACTATACGTAAGATTACTTAATCGGAGAAAGAATTTCGATTAGTCTTCTTTAACCGCACGGCGATCGCATCGTATATTCGTACATTGTTTAATAGTTTTCGCAAACTCTAAACCCTAATCAGTCAAATTTGACGTGGGATCCAGAGCGAAAGCATAATAAACTCAGCGCTCCAGCGAAGTTTCGACATCTTCACCTTCAATCATCGCGCGTATCGCTTTCCCGAGGCTATGCAGCTTTAGCGCCCGCACTAATAATAATATCTCGGTCGCTGCAGCCGACCGAGTTCAAGGCAAATATTATTTCTTGCTAAATATCGCGCGAGTCCGACTCCAGGATAAAAAGCGAGCGCGCGGATGCGCGCCCGGCTTCTCGTGCGTACGTTCGAGATGCGATGTATATATATATATTTGTGCATGTGCTGGTCACGTGGGAAAGTGATGGATCGACGCAGGTGTTGAGGAAAACGCTTTGAGCTTTTTAATCTTGGCGCGGGTGGTGGGTTAGACGGTGGGGGAGTGTTTAGTAGCTAATTTAGTAGATGGGTTTTCTTTTATTGTCGATTATGATGTGATGAAAGAGAAATTTTTAGATGAAGGTGGAAACGCTCGTTCTATAATTTCTAGAAAAAATAAGTTAGTCGAGTTTATTGTACTTTTATAGGTTTATCTATATAAGTAAGAAAGTCTTTAATCACGTATGGTGTTGAAATGACATTTTATGTTAGTAGAAAAAAACTTGAAAAATTGAGATGATTCAATTTTTATGCTCATTTACAGAATTTTCTCTTAAGATTTTATGAAGCAGCTGTTAAAAATCTGCTTAAATCTCCGATAACAAATGCACATAAAAAAGCTCTCCGAATCTCTGATATAATTAATCAGACGGCACGCTTACTTGTATGTGTCAGACCAATGCCTGTTAATTTGACATAATTAGATTGTGTATAAACAGATTGCTTTATCGCAAGATACACAGATTTTAAATTTTAATATTCCAAACAAAGTCAGTTTTGCAAACATTTTGAATGCTTAATTAGTTTTCTAAGTGAAATTCTTAATTCTCGAAAAACTATAAATTAATTCGATTATTAATAAATTCTAATACGCAAAAAGACTATTACATTTTTTCAGTGCAACGAAAAAGATGTCATTCTCGTCAAATTTTTTTTCAATTAAATGGCAGACGTCCTAGCTTCTAAGAATTCCAGGTATTAGAGGCAAATGATGTACTAGAGAACATCTGATTACGCTACCCCGATTACATGTGTTGAACAAGATGCGCTTTTTATCCGTACGCGGTGGGCGCAAAAAAGCTAAAAGAAATGTAGCAAGTGACACTTCCTCAATATGCGCTTGCAAAAACTTGATTAAGCGAAGCGCCTCGTTCAAGTTCAAATGGTTTCGTAATCCAGAAACACGTTCTTTGCAATGGAATATTTAAGTTGCGCCGAGGAACTCGCCGCCACTTAACCGATATGCAAGTGAATACCTCTCGCACCTAATGAACGACTTCATTAAAATATCCATAACTTCGCATTAAAATAAAAAAAAAATGTATGTATCACGGCACTTCTTCGGAGATAAGAGAGTGAAGGTGGTGTGCTCGACATTTTTTGTACCATTTACGCATGTACGAGGGATGACTCACTCGAAAAATTAACTTGTCCAGATCGACAGCGCCGATATCGCTCAATTTCTCTCAAAATCGAAGACAGACCCGTATAGTAAAAACAAAGGGTCGTAAAAATGAAGCACCGAGTACCGCCTTGACGTTTATGTGCCCATGCGAGAGGCGACGAAGGAGAAAAAGCGCAATCGATAAATCAGAATACGAGCGCGAGCAGAAAGAGCAACTCGAAAATGCTCACTTTTCTCGTGAGAAAAGCTCGCCTGAACACGTGCTGATAAAAACAAAAAATAAGGCGCGAGAAAAAAATGCCAGTGTCGAGAAGTGTTGGGAATGTGAAAAAGAGCGAAGAAAGAAAGGAAACCACGCGACGGGGATACAAGCTAGCCGTGACAGTTTTTTGGGCTACCGGCAATTAGCGAAGCGAGTTGCAGGTGAACGGCGAGAACGCGAGCTTTTGCCCGCGACGATCGGCTACTGCATTTTCTTTGCTTTTTTTGCTTGATTGGTCGGCTGATGAAAGAGCACCGCTGGAGGGCGGCGAAGGAAAAAATTCTGATCATTTCTTCTTGAATTAGTTAATGTGTGCCGATGTGCTTCCGCTCAAATGACTATATTTTGTTAAAATCTATTTTTACTTTTTCTGTGACAAATTTAAATGATCTTTTTTTAACTTATTAATTTGAAGGCGAACTGTAAATGCATGTCGTGAATGCAAAAATTTCAAACCAAGAAATTTTCCTACGTGATTTGTTGAAATACTCCTACGAGTATGTTTGTTTATATAATTACATAAAACAGAGCAATTAGAAAGTATAAACTCACTTGCCTCCAATTATGATTATTCAACATTTAATAAGATAAACGAGCGATTCAAGACAACTTTGCAATTTCATAAAAGTAGAGAAAAATTCGACAAAATCTAAGTTGAAATTAAAATATTATCTTGGCAAGACGAAAAAACGTCAAGTATAATTTTCATATTGGCAAACGAACGTGATAAGCAATTTTCTCAATGGCAGTCGCAGTTCATCATATGAAAAGAAACTCGCGACTCTGCCCTCCTGACAGATAAGGATTTTTTTTCCGCAGGCCTTCGATGTAAAAGGCGCTGTAATTCCGTTTTGGCTTTTTTGTCTCGAGCTACAGTGTCGCGTGATACATCCACGAGCGAGAACCTGAAATGAACGCAGACAGCATGTTTTGATTCTTTTTAGATTTATCATTTTGTGTAATCAATTGAAAGAGTGTTCCTGATTTTTAACTGTTGCTACAATGATATTAAACGTATATTACATCGATATTTTTATATTTTTTTATTTAGATGTAAAAATTTATTTAATAAGACCGCTTTCACAGTTTTATAATGACTTGCACAAAAACAAAACAATTTTTCATATAATTAAGTTCAATGTATATGTTTTTTAGATAAAATAAAATTTTTATGGCTATTTTATGGTGCAAAAATTAAAGATTTTAAGAGCAATGTGAAGGCGTTAATACAAGGTGAAAGGAGCCGGTGACCTGACTTTTTAATTTACGTATTAAGTCCTTTATTATGTAAATTTTATTATAATAACATAATCTTAGAAATGTAAAATTTTAAAAAATATTCTGTTACAAATAATATGTAGATTTTAATACACAAACACGACTATATAAAAAAATAAAATTGCTGTGTTAATTTATTAATAATATCACCAAACTTTATTAATGTATTATTACTTAATCTAATTTTGAAAATAAAATTACTTTTATGTAGTTTCCGTTATCTTCATTTAAGTTACGTAATTTAATATCGCTGTTCATTCAAAGATTTTATTTTATAAGTAATAAAAGTAATTCTTTATTAAGATACTAGAATTTATAGAGAATAACTATCATTCATGATATAATTATTTCAAAAATTGAGCTACAAAATTGTTAAGTAAAAATTTTGTAGATTTGGAATTAAAAATAAATTATTATAAATAGTCTCTACATTTAAGAATAATAGACTCTTATAATTTAATATTAACAAAATAAAATTATAAAATAAATTTATTATTATTTAACTCTCGTAAAATGGCATTATTTTAATCTAATTTTGTTTACAAAATTAGATTTATGTCGTTTTAGTTATCTTCTTTTCAGTTACATAATTTAATAACTTCGTTCGCAAAAGATTTTACGTTTAACGTAATAGAAATAACTTTTCTTTGGAAATACATGAGTTGCTAGAGGTAGCATTCATCATTCATGCGAGTGAATTATGCAAAGGAATAACCATTATTTACGATCTAATTATTTAAAACAAAAATTAAACTATAAATTCATCACGAGTGACTTTATGTTCAAAAAATAAAGTAATATTTAGTAAAAACGAAATAAGAAAGAAATAACTTTATTTACGTAAATAAACTTTCACACTGTATGAACGCCTTTTATAAAATGTATGTTTTTCGAATAATAAAGTAATTTACGGGTTTGAAAGGGTTGAAAAAAGTTTTCACACCAGCGACAAGGACTTTTCTGTATCTGGACATTTTCGATTATCACGCATACTCCTTTGCACGTCTGAGTTGTAAGTTCCGATTCCCTCCGACCTACTTATACGTCTTTCAATTATCTTATTATATCACGCCTATGCTTTATGCAGTATATGCGCTGAACTTTGAAATTTCCGCAATCCGATAGTATCATAAATCATATTAATTTTTAAATTAATATGCAATTGCAAGTAAAACGTATCACTTTCCTTTTTTGTATCGCGTAAAGCATAAACATTAATGTGCAATATGTAAAAGAAATGTGAATATTTTTTATATCATTATTAACAATTTTACCTACAGTGAGTAATTTAAATTGAATTTTTGCGGATATTTATTACGGTTTATTAATTTTCATAATTTATTCTGCAAAAATGAGTGCATAAAAGAATACAAAGAGTAGAGTCCAACTAAGGCGAGTATCTCGAATGTCGACCGCAACCATAATAGTTTACGCATAAAAGAGATTATGCAATATTGTCACCTTATAAATTAAAAGAACT
The DNA here is from genome assembly GCA_030522685.1 of Eupelmus azureus. Taxonomy (NCBI): domain Eukaryota; kingdom Metazoa; phylum Arthropoda; class Insecta; order Hymenoptera; family Eupelmidae; genus Eupelmus; species Eupelmus azureus. The sequence goes on along the minus strand of JAPYZA010001323.1, from coordinate 4,018 downwards.
AATTTTTTCATTAAATAAATTAATTTTTTCAGAATGTACAAAATATTATATATATATAATAATTTTGATCTTTTTATGATATTAAAATATAATTACTTATTGCAAAAATGTCTGCTTCATATGAAGAAAAAACGTGAAACAGCATGTTTTATTTTAACGAGTACGCAGACAAAACTGTAGATGATAGTATGATAATTATGATAATGCTGTAATTCTATTAAACATTACGAGATATAAAGAATATTAATCAGAAGGACATTTATTGTATTCATTTACATGATCTTATACTCAGACCAACAGTGAGCCAAGATCGTTTCTACGTTTAAATACGCACATAGTCAGCCCTTATTAAACTTAAACATCATAATTGTTAATAATCATTTAATTATATCTAAAATATGTGATGCAAATTTGATATCATACATTTAATGTAAATAAATTATAATTTTATTTATAGGTAAAAAGAACTATCAATTTAATAGTTTCTGTAAGATATAGGTAGTGTTGTTATTCCTACATATTGTCCACTAATTTAAGATACTCTTTCCAATAGCGACGACAATTTCTGTCATAAAATCTTTTGATTCTTAGAAAATACATTTTTTCTAACGTAGACTATAAAAATTATCACTTGTGGTTATTTTCGAACAAATGTCATCTCTAAATCATGTGATATAAAAAAATGTATAAATGAAGTTCAATATCTTAAAAATATGTACGCATAGTTTTTAATGTAAAATTCAGTATTTGAAGTATGCAAAAAATTAATGAAAACTTTAAAAACTAAAGCAAAATGATTGAAAAACAAAAACCAAAAATTTATGGGTGGTTACCCACTGTGTACTCTAGGGTTTAATTAGATAGATATTAGTCTTCGTTAAAAACAACCATATAAAGTTAAACCGTGAATTACGTGGCTATGCTTGATATCTATACACTAATTAATCATTCTAACTTTAGAAATGTAATTTACTTTCTAAATACGTTGTTTAAACTAAAAAAATTAATCAACTCCGCTTCTTGCAATCCCACACAACTCGACCTCACAATAATTACTCTATTTGTCCACAACGCTCCATCTTCAAAAGTCCAAAGCTCCCAAGATCTCGCGTAATTCTGCGCCAGCTGCTCTGAATCCATCATCTCCCAACCGCGATAAAAATCTCGATTTTTCAAATTAAAAACGAAGAATCATCCATTCTAAACGAACGCCGTCGCGTCACGCAAGATAATCGCCAGAGTTAAAGCATACACCCACTTGAAGGTCGTACGACTGTAGCAATCACCGTGTGCGCGCACACGCATAAACGAAATCGCGCATATACGTTCGTCAAGAGTAGCTACAGTCGCTAATCGCTTAATGAATCCCTTAATGACGACTGATCAGTGACAATTGTTTCAAGATCGATCGATCCGCCGCGGGGCGTTTCCGCACGATTCGCGATGCAATCTCTGGCCACTCGAGAAATTCTGTCATAATTAGCGATTAATTGAAGTGGCGCTTCTTCGATTGATTGTGCCTTGTTTAAGAGAGCTGCACGATTTTTCGAGCGCGGGATTGCCTCTTGGGTGCGCGCGCGCGCTGTTGGCTTATGCATTATGAAGCAGTGTCCGTACTTTTGTTTTGACTGTGCGACTTTTTTCGGCTCGATAAGATGATGATACTTGAATGAGAAGTTGCGTAACTTGGGCGGTTTGTCTGTTGGGTTGTTTATTTGATGCGAAAAATTGAAGTAAAGATTAATTGTCTTTCGTGTGATTTAACGGATATTATCGGAAAGTGTCGGGGTCACTGATTCGTATTTAATTTTAAGGTGGATATGAAGAGGTCATTTATTTAAATAATTAATTTCATTAATAACATGTGAAAAGTACGTGTACGTGTATTATAATTTGTTTGTGTGTTATTACGATTATTTTTACACAATTTTATAAAGTATTCTCACTTTCAAAATTATGCATCGAGTACCTTATACAATTATGAACATTTATTAGGTTATTACATTTTTATCAAACGTATGTATGCTTTTAATTACTTTATGAAGATCATTTCTCATAAACAAAATCCACGCGCCGACTCAAGTAATTTACATGAGTTTTGGTGTCATTCACACAACTCTATTTTTATCGCCCGTTATTCTTCAGCCCAAATCAGTATTTATATTTAGTCCCTCTTTCAAATTTATCACGGCACTAATTTCATTATATCTTATTTTATATAACATTCATCATATTAAAAGGCGATTTATAAATGAAGTTTAATTAACACTGTTTGTTTACCATTTCCGTACGAATCTTCGTTTACCGATCAAAAGTAATAGTGAATTCAATATTTCGAAAGTATTATTATAATGGCATATGCTCTATTACACGTATGTACATATTAATCTTTAAATTTATTTTAAAAAACAGTTTTTAAATTATTTACGATTTAAATTAGATATTTTCATACAAATTTTATGCTTTTACAAAATAAAAGCAAAATTACGTCAGTTTGTTTATACAATATTAAATCGTTATTTAGTTCTGAGTTACCTCTCAAATTTTTAATTTCTAATTCATCGCGGTAGTCATTTAAAATCGATCGCAGAATTTGTTCCGGGCAGACAAACAAGAATGCGAGTTAATAAAAACGTGGTAAAATATTCAATTTCTTTACTGTTTTGCCCTACTTATAGATTGATTATAAGATGTCAAAATTAGTATTTAAAATTTATTAATAATGAGCGTCATTCATTATATTTTTATTACTGTCAGTAAATTTGTCTGATTCGGTTTCAAAACTGCTTTTGTACGAAACATATGATTCCATCAGATTACTTTTATTTGTCATAATTTATCAACTGAAATATATTAAAAAAAAAATTTTCAATCTGCATGCATTTAATTTATGAAATTGTCAATTTTTGTTACTTTAAGCAATATTAATACTTCCTCAATAATCAAAGTTATTCTAGAGTCTTTTTAATAATTTTAATAGTTACTTTAGAATATTTTTAATAATTTGGACAAGTTCAACAAAAAATTACATTTTTCGAATACGAAAGTTACTATTTTCGCCAAAGACAATTAACAAAAAATAATGTTTTTTGAAACATGTATAATATTTTTACAAGTAAGTATTTATTGTTTATCTTTGATTAATATTTTTAGCATTTATTAATATGCACTTACCCTGAAAAATAGGTTTTCTGTTATGTCATTGCGTTTTTAAGAAATTGGGAACATTTGCACTGCAGTCTTTTTACAATCCGGTCTTAACACACATTTCCACAATTTATTCATACTTCTTTAAACCCTAACGCATTTTTAGTCTCGAAATTTTGTCTTAACTTTTTTTTTAAACAGACAAACTCACAATTAAAATTACCTAATAGATTTAAATATATTAAAATCATCCCAATTTTCCCCTTAAATTATGGTTCTCTAAAATGATTAATCACGAGTCCAAACAAATGACCAAAACGAGCACGATCTCACATTAAAAATTGGGTCTACCTCAAAACCTTGAACTGAAAAAAATTCATCCCAACGACTCACCTCGACCTTGTCCTCTCTCGCCGAAGCAACACTCGCAGAGTCGTTCTTGGGTTTGCGGCTTTGCTCCAAGACGCAGCCGTTACTTCTGCGTCTACAGGCGAGGATGGGCTTGCCACTGCTATCCACGTCGACGACCGAGCAGTCCAGCGGCGGTGACTTGGTCTTGTTCTTCTCGTCGCCGGTGACGGCAACCGCTGGCCGCGCATCGCACTCGCTCTCGGCCGAGCTGTCCTCGCCGCTGGACATCGCGCGTGCTACTGCCGGCGCGCGGCCGCTTGGCTCGTCAGCGCCGCCGCTGCTACCGCGTAGATTGGCTTTCTGCTGCTGCTGTTCGTTCGTTGTGGCTGCCACTGGCACTTTCGCGCTCACCGCGAAGGTAGCGTTGTTGGTGGCTTGCTGTTCCGCTGTCGGCTCCTTCACGTCTGCAATCGGAAGAAAAATCGATCAAAGGCTTATTTTTGTTACTACTAATACAAGG